>JAZGTI010007827.1:0-21037 GCA_036877585.1 Botia kubotai
CATTGGAATTATTTAAACTTAATAATCTACTAATGAATGATTAAAGCAGTGATTAAATGTTTATAAGCATAATAAAACTGTAGTAAGACAATAAATGGATAAAGATGGAATCCCTCAGAAGTATGCGATTTCGGACAGCATGTGTTGCCTACAGAACTAGACTGTTGCTGCGTCCGAAATCGCATACTGCTTAAGTAGGTACTACATTTAAATATGAACGTACTACCCGACCGTTAAAAAGTACGTTCTAATGTGGGTAGTATGAATAGAGTTCGGACGTACTACATCCGCCATATTGATGTTGTCACGTGTCATACGTCGTCACAACAGCGCGAAAATTTACAATGTTTAAACTTTCAATAAGTCATCCGTTTATTTAGATTGTGTTAAACAACTGTAATTTAATTACAATAAACAACCTTTTTTTTTCCTGAGGCACTTGAAATGATCCGCGTCTCCACTTTCCGCCATTTTTCGAATATGACGCCTCCTCTCCCGGAGCCTCATGGGATAGGAAAGTGTCCATGGTATTTGAAATATATCAGTCTGTGTGGAATGAATGTATATATTATACAAGTTTCACTTCTTGAATGGAATTAGTGAAATAAATCAACTTTTTGAAGATATTCTAATTATATGACCAGCACCTGTATATACATGTACATTATAAATTATGATATCATTTATATAGGGTAAATTAAATCAGTCTTCTCAGTTTGTACAATGCACCATGCCCAGTTGGAACTATCAGAAATGTACAAAAAACTTTTTAGCACAGCAGTTCCTGTGTAGTGATTTGCAATTTAGCAAATCTTCTCCAAACAAGAGTCTATATAAAGAGTGTGCTGGTATTCTCCTCCAGATACATGTCTTCAAAGAGAATGCTGTCACAGCAACTGCTGGACAGAAGCAGTATGTGTGTGTGTGTTTGTGTGTGTATGGTTTTGCTTTGACTCAGAGGTTTCTATATCAGCATGGACTCAGAGGTTTGTGTAAGATGTGTCCTCAACATTTTCTCTCCTACTCAAGTAAACTAATGTCTCACTCTGATATTGTCCTTTCAACATCACATATCTTTTCTATATTTTTTCTCATGTGCTACACTGTAAAATATTTGTGTGAATTTACAGTATATTTCTGACAGCTACTTTACAACTATTTTCTACAGTTTTACAGTTTATTACAATGAATACAATTGTATGCTGTGATTTTACATTTACATTTATGCATTTGGCAGACGCTTTTATCCAAAGCGACTTATATTGCATTATACTATACATTGATTCTGAGTTTGTGCAATCCCTGGGATCGAACCCATGACCTTGGCATTGTTAACACCATGCTCTAACCACTGAGCTACAGGAAAGTGAATAGTTTCACAGTGAATAGTGCAGGAAATTTAATCATTTATATATTTACATATGAACTGTGTAATGTACATAGTAAATAATGTACATAGTAATGTACATGCAAAATTAAAATTTTACAGTTGCATTTTTCGTGACTCTTCACTGGTTTATTTTTCTGCTGTTGGCACTTGTTTTGTAATGTTCAAGTTTCTAGTCAGCAAGTTAATATAGGACATAGAAATCATTAAACACATCTTTATTTCTTTATGTAACCAGTGTAACCAACTGTGTTTTGTAATACTATTACACTGACTGAGAGTATTGTTCAATAAATAAGATCCTTGCCAAATGGATACTAATCACCATAATGCTGGTTACTTCAGACTAAACACAAATGTTTACATGATTGTCCCCCATATTTTTTATATATTCTTTCTTACAGTATTTTTTACAGTAATACAGAATATTTTGTTTTGTTGTAAAATCTCTAATATTGTATTTAATTATAAACAATTACTGTTAAAGTCCTTGCAGTTGTATACAGCATAAAATTGTGTTTGAAACTTTGTGTGATCAGTACATATATCATCCATCTACGTTCCTGTCACGTATGTAAATGCATATGCTCAGAGTTTAGGGTGTGTATGTGAGAGAGAGAGAGTGTGTGTGTGTGAGTGTGAGAGAGAGGATGGGAGTGTGTGATTTGCCGTCTGTTATTGCATGTGCATTATCCCTTTCACAGTGAGTAAGACGAGTGGGCGACAACAGCAACTGGTTGCCTGTGTGTTGTTGCATAGAAGACATGCCTCACACTGCATGATATTACTCATTTCCTCAGCCCTGTGTACATGCACACACACACACATACACGCACAAACTCTCACACTTTGTCACAGTCAGCCTTGCAGTCCTTCAACATGTTGTGTCTCTACAGTTTGTCTGCGGTATTTGCAAACACAAAATTAGTGGTATGTATGCAGTTTTGTCTGTTTGTTTGTATGTGTGTTAAGGAGATGCTGTTGTAAAGGAACGCAGGAATAAGTGGAGTCACGCAGAGATCTGGTCATCACACACCAACAAGGTCAGTCACATCACCGCTTCAGAAAAATCATATGCTGCATTACAACTGCGGATGGACGTTTAAGGCATGTTTCCAGATTAGACAGTAAATATTATTTTTGTAAAATCAGTGCATGTGCTTTCACCTATGTTTGGTTTATACTGCTTCTTTATACTTCTTTGGCTGGTTTTGGTAAAAGTCATCCAGGATCACAGGTTCATGGCATTTGTAGTAGTTTTCTGGAGTGTAGATTGCACTTACTGTTTTGTCAGCAGTCATCTTAACCTCTTGAGGAGGTGTTAAACCTTTCTGTGATTCAATATGAATGAAAAATGTCTCTTAGACAGAGCTGTCAGAGGAAGTGGGGCAGCTGAATTTCCATGTAAGAGCTGTAGGTGAAAAAAATTGAAGCTCCGCTCCCCAAGATTTATGAAAGACCTTAGTCATCTTTAACTATACAATGAAATCCAGCTTGATTGATAGTAAGACCAGTTTGCAGCAGCTTTGGCTGCAGTGCACTAATAGATACATTGATCTGCTGTGTTTTCTGTAAGGTTAGTCTGTAACAAGGCTAGTTTTTCTCCACTTAATGTAAGTTGTTAAATGCACCTAAAATGCTCTTTCTGAAGGCTAGATTATTGTAATGATGACTCAGATTGACTGGGATCCATCTGCGGCACAGTTTAATGACAGGGTCAACAGGCAAGGTAATCAACGGTAAACAAGCCCAGCATAGGCAAAGACAAAATCATAATCAAACACAGGCAAGGGTCAGGGCAGGCGGCAAACAATCAGAAATGGTAAACAGTCCAAAAACACAAAGCAGGCAGTAAAAAATCAAACTGGTAGACAATTTAAAACACAGGGCAGGTGGTGAGAAATCAACAACGAGAAACAGTTCAGGTGATACACGGCATGGCAAACGATAACAATGGAAAGCGCTCAGAATTGTCACATGTGGCAAAACAAGACTTCGCAAAGATCTGACTCAAGTGTCCGGTTTAAATAGTGTGGCAGGAATGGCGACCAGGTGACAAACAGGAAGTGATCAGTTCCAGGTGAGGTGCATGATGGAAAACATAGTTTGGAGAGAATTCGGTTAGTATTCTGGCGACGGCTTCCTCTGGTGGTGCGGAGGAGAGGAGGCGGGAGCCTCCACCGTAACAATTATAATATCTTCAGCATTTTACTGCCATTAAGTTGAAGCTGCCAGCACCATAAACAGAATGGTTTATATTTGCTGTCCATTTACTTATCAGACAGTGTTTCTCCTGTTGTCTTCTATACATTTTAGTTAATGCCCCTCATTATATATGGTCTAGATAAATCATGTAGAACAACAAAGCCCTTTACAACAAGCAAGGATTTTAAACACTTGCAGTAAAAACTGTGTTCGATGAAGCGTTGTTTGAGTAGAATTAATTTCACAAACGGAATGTATAGGGATGGTTATATTTGCTGTAAAAAATTTTTTTTAAATCTAATCACTGAGGGAGTGTCCACTGAACGATATTGGAGAAACTACTTTTTGTACAGAAAAGTAGTACAAATTGTAGTTTGACATGCTACTAGTTTGACAAGCTACAAGCTAAGTTACGGTAGTTAAAATACTGTTATGCTACCCTTCTGAAACAGTAGTTAGCTACAGTAGTTTTCTACTATTGAACTACAACGGTAGGAACTGGATCGTGATGTCCGTAAGAAGTGTCCAACCAGTGTGAATCATCTTTGGGCAATCCTTCAAGAGGCTTGGAGTAATATATCAAGTCAATGTTTGAATAAACTGACAGCTTGGATGCCCAGATTATGCAGAGCTGTAATAGCTGCTAATGGTGGATATTTTGATGAATCTAAACTTTAAGTTTTTTCTATGTATAAACTGTTTATGTAAAAAAATTTGGTTTTGGTAGTTTGTGTTGTCCCTGATTAGTGCAAAATTATCACAAATTAAAAAGGATTTATGCCAATATTGTCCAAAACCCAACTTTTCTAGGGCGTTTCCAAACTTTTGGAGAGCAGTGTATATTTCATGTGCACATCGGCAGTATGGTGATAATCATATGGAAGTTATTTTTGCTTTTGCTGCAATCTCTTCATAAGATCGCAGCATTTCATAGTTTAAAGAGTGGATCACTCCTACAATGTAAATTGCTTATAAACAATAAATGTCCTATATCTTATGTATAATTATTTGGGCCTTTAGGAAGTTTAGAGACTGGAACTTTAATGAAATACTAATAGTATATCCAACAGGAGGTCAGTAATGTTTTGTTTTCTCATCTCAGGTGAGTAGGCATTCTGAGTGTGGCCAGGTGTCACACGTGGTGCGCGTGATGCTGATCAACAAAAAACATGTCTCGCTCCTGGACCCTCTTTCTCCCCAGCCGCCCATGTAACCTAGTGTGGCCAAGCAGGCCCGGGGGATTGCCCCATGTATCCAAGCCCAGCTCGCAGCAAAGCGTGTCTCCCCCCCAAGAAGCGTGAGTCTCGACAGGCCTCATCTGATCAGCTGGCCCAGGAAGATGACTTCAAACCCCCTGCCCCTCACCGAAGGCATCATTACTCTGCCACCAAGGGTAGCAGAGAAAGTGGTGTTCTTCAGCCACCTCCCCTGCCCATGCTGCCACCTCATCCTCTGTCATTTCCTTGGCCTGTGTCCTACGGCCCTTCAATGCATCATTCGCAGGTGGGTGAGAGGCGAGGGATAGTTTCTTCCTCATGGAGTGGCACAATGTGTAAACAGGGAATGGATGGAAGACCAGATCACCGCATCTCCCACCATTCCCCTTGGCTCTGTAATGACAACCCACCCTTGAATCTGCAGCCATTCATCTCTTTGCCAACATTCAAGAATGTCTACACAGGCAAGTCCAGAGAAATGTGGCCCTACAGCCAGAGTCAACGAGAATACAACTCATCCTTCTCCTCTTCTCTTTTTTCTCAGCCAACAATATATCCTCATGACACCCTCCCTGACACCAGGCTCAGTTACCAAGTCAGACAGCCCAACAATGTAGATGGCCCAGCGGGTAGGTCTGGGTCTAGCAGAAGGGTGCCCTTTTGCAATGAATATAGGAATGACAGCATGACCAGCCTGGATGGTCCCTATGGCATTGGCAGGAGAAGACAAGAGGATACAGCAGGACAGAGCACAGGGAAAGGCCCTCTGACACAAGAAAGCACAGGTACACATTCTATACCACGGGACAGGGACCCTTGGGGAACACCCAAAGCTCCAACTCCCCCCTCATCAGATGCAAAGGAAGGAAAGGCAATCGATTCTCAGGACCATTACAGTGGAAGTGCCTCTGAGGCTGAAGCTCAGATCTACTATGCCCTAGGATCCCTCTGCCCTTCTGCTCAGCAGAACCCTCAGGCACAACTTAGCTCTTCAAAACCTCCTTCTTGCCTCCTGAGGAATTTATTGCCCTCTCCACACAGTCAACAAATCAGCCATGAGGCTGAGACAGAATGGGATGCCTCTGCAGGGTTCTATCACCCTGCTGTCACTGTGCTCACTGGCCCTGACCCACATCCTTCTACAGTCCTACCTCATTTTGCCAAAGGTTCCCTGATTGAGCTGGCCAGTGGCTGTCTAAAGAGGGTGGAGGAACTGAAGATGAAGGATTTCTTGCACAGTGCTGACACCTTGCGGGAGTTTCATCTGAGTACCTGCACTATTCTATTGATCTCACCTGGACAAACCCACAGCTTCAACTACCTGCAGGTCCAGCTAACAGACCACAATACTCAGGTGAGCCCAGCTGAATATGTACAGAGATCAAAATATGAACTGTTTTTCTTTTTGTTTTTTTTGTTATATTTAAGTGACAAGATTTTGCCAATTTCACCTTTTTTCTGTTTTAGCAAAACTAAAAGGTTAACCCAAAAATAGAAATTCTGTGAACAAATCATTTACACACCCTCATGTCATTTGATATTTGATACTGATATGAATTTCTTTCATCCATGGAATACAAGAGGATAAATTTGAACAATGCTTACACTTAATATGCACAGATTTGGAACAGCATGTGGGTATGTGAACCATAGTAAAACATACCTGTAACTGCTCATTAAGAGGATCATTTGCCAGCTTGATTCAATAATTACACTTCTATCTACAAGACTATGTTTACATGACTATAGAAATGATGAAAGTCTATTTTCAATGTTGTGCTGTAGCCTAGTGGTAAGATCTGGGCTGATAACTGAAAGGATGCAGGTTCAAACATACTGTTTAGACAAGACTGCCCATGAAATATGATCATTTTATCCATAAGTGAAATACATAGGGCATACTACCAACAGATTTACCAAATAAAAGTATTTTTAAACACAGTGTTTATGGTTAATATTTCTCTATTGATTACTTTGACCATTAGAGAGAGTCAGGCTCTTTGTTATTCTGTATGTGATTTGACTGTAAAGCGTTGTCGTGGGCAGTATTCCAATCATACTGAGATCATACTGAGATTACATTTTCATACCGACAGGAGGTACTCACAGTCTTAGCTGAGTATCCATTCTTTGTTCGGGATCATGGCTGGTCTTCGTGCAGTCCTCAGCGAAGTGCCCAGTTGTATGGACTGCAGTGTCGTCAGCTCAGCACAGGTGATGTGTTTCTGGCACTGACTCCTACGGCCACTTCACGCCACTCAATAACCACCCTTGTGCACTCCAGCAACCAGGTGCAGCATTCCCTCAGCCGTTCAGAAGCAGGGGCAGTTACTTGCACAGACACAGCAAAGCTGATGCCCCAAGTGCCTCCTCTCCCTGTGGCCCAACCTTCTCCTCCTAGTCCACGGGGGGAGTGCCCATGCACCCGCAAAAGACACCGGTCTGCCCCTGAGCTCCAGTTAGGATGCAAGACTAGCTCTCATTTACCTCAAGGCTCTAAGCACAAAAGCAATAAAGTCCATGGTTACATCCAGTCACCATAAGAAGACCAAGAGTGGGGAGATCACATGGAAAAATGCAGGTGATTAAATATTGGTAACCTCAAGGATAAGGAATTGCCAGTAAATTGTTTCTTCTCTGTTGCTCTATGTTAAACATTAGCTGAATGGCATTGTAGGAAAGCCCAAAATGCACAATAAGACAATCAAAAATGTCTTATCCTTGATGTCGTGCACCTTTTAGTTATGCTAACCTAAATCTGCTAAGCATTTTATGCAGGCTATGACTTTCTGTAGTTTTCAGTATTATAACAACAAATAGTATTGATGAAAAGGACACAATTATATGAATATATTTCATTACAAGTGTTCTATGAATATGCTACAAACAGAAAACTACTGTTAATATTGTATAGCAGGCTTCTTTTGTGCTTATAAACTGCAGGCAGGCTAAATGTATTATCAGCCTTAAGCCAAGCTTTCAGCGTGGGGCCAATGTGCTAGTTCACATTATGATTACACTCTAGTCGGTTCTTACCAAGGGAAAGGACACTAATGAAGAAATTAAACCAGCCGCACCCCAAGCTGGAGTCTGTGATGCCCATGCACACGTCGCCCTAGGGGCAGCGTCTTTTAAAGAGTGGCGGTGCTAACAACACATAAAGATTCTGTGGTGATTTGTAGTCATTTCTTTATAAATGTTATCTCTAAAATTGTATATTTTTAAAGTTGGGAGACTGTAATACAATGTTGGCTAGAAATAAAAGGAAGGCTTTCTAGATTTAAATGAGAAGAAAATTAGAATCTTTAAAAACTACAAATGAAAGACAATGCATGATTAAATAAAATGCATGAATAATGCATTCTGATTCGTGGTATCATCAAATAGAACAAAAAGTTGCCACATACTATGCTATGCATTTACAGAAAGCATGATAACATATTAAGGTTTTAGGGCATAATTTTTTTACACACACGGTAGGTAAATATGTCATATTTACCTTCTAAAATTATTTTACTAAGTAGCACAAAGTAACTAAACAAATTCTATTTCAGTTTAATTTAGCAAAAATACAAAAATATAAAGAAATTACAATGTTATTTAGTAAGCGTCATTATTAATCAGAGCATTATGGTTAGAACAAGAATTTCATTTCATAATCACAAAAACATTTATTTACATGCTGATAAAGTTTGTGTGCTGTTCTGATAAGGTGTCTATACATCAGTTCGCATACTGTGTAACAATAAACACTTCACCTCCACATTATTAGATGGATTATGTCTTCGCAAATACTCCGCAGCAAACAAAGGAATCACCTACACACAGAGATAGAGAAAAACATTTACTATATCATTAATTCATGCTCTTTTATATTCTACACAATTCTGACCCACAGTCTGACCCACAATCAGGTTTCCTGTGGTCACAATTGGGAACCTGGAAAGGAAGTGTCCACCTTTCTGCTCTCTGTTTATTTTGGGCAACAGATACAACTGCTAGGAGTTAAATACCATTTAAACTTTTCACAAAACACAGCAGACCACTGCACTTCAGCCGTTTCAGGATCTATTAGGTATTATGTTCTAGCCTCCTATCATAATGTTACATCTCATGTCATCATACACTTGTTAGTGTAATCAGGGTCAGAATTACCAGCCATTTACATGATTTGATGAATTTTTGCTACAACATGTTGAACATATCTAATCAGTTCTAATCAATGGTAATACATTTTCATTTTGCAACTTACAAAGCATTAAAAAACATAAACATTTTAAAGCTAGTAAAGAAAGGATAACTGTAAATTATATTATTAAATTTGAATTTTCATTGTACACCAAACGTTCCACATATGGTAAATGTACATTTATAATACATTGCCATTTTACATATTGCATTGCCATTTTGCATATTACATTATCAACTGAATAATGCTATCCATAAGCTTCCACACTTTATGTATAATTTTAGAGCTTGGTAAACTTCTACAACAATATTCATCTTCTGTTGCAGCAGTGTAATGTTAATGTGCTGGAAGAAAACTCCTGGTTAAGTCTGGTTTTAAGTAAGGTTTTTTCTCCTTTCACACTATTGAAATTCTGGTTCCTTGCCACTGTTGCCTTTGGCTTGCTCACTTTTATTAACTTTTTTTCAGTTAGTAATATAAAAATCACTCATCTTATGATATTATTGCAAATTTTTCGTGTTTGTTGAAATTTTCTTTTATTAAATAATTTCTCTTATTTCAAGCTCCCTGTCATCCCTGCCAAGCTGTCAATTGTCCATAACTTCACAGTTCAACTGGATTTTACAACACTACCACCAACTAGGTCTAAAATGAATACTAGAGGTAGAATTAATGACCTCAGGAAACTTTTTCTCTCAATTTTTAAGAAATAACTGAAGACAAAACGTTCTTCCTAAATAAACTTAATCGCAACCATCAACACAAGCAATTACTGTCATCTTCAACTAAGAGCAAAAACTTATCTTTTTTACTTTTCACTTCACTTTTCTGCTTTTTACTTCTGCTCTGGCTTTTGTATTAATCTTGCTTATATTCTACACTTAGCATTGGGTACTACGTTTTGTTGGTAACTGTAAAAAACTATTATTATACACTATATATTAATATAGTTAGTGTATATAGTATACACTATATACACACACGTAAGAGTCATCGGCCATTAGGGCCAGGCAAAGGCTGGCACACGTGCAGGGTTTTTCCATTTTTCCATTTATGTATGTCCTACTTGCAATAAAATGCATAAAATACACAAATAATAACCCATAAAGTACCCAAATAATGCCTTGTCTCTGTTTTTTCTTAAACTATTTGTCCCCCCTTTAGATCTCTCTGCGTGTAACGAAGAGGCTGAGGCTTGCCATGTGCAGTATCTTTAATCGTGGTCAAAACAGGCAAGGATCAAATACACCGGTAAACTGAGCAATAGGGAATAACCAAGGCAGAAACGTAAACCGGGCAAAGATCAGATTTGCTGGCAGCAAACAGTAAGTAACGATATCCAAATCAGTAATCAAGGCAGTTGGCAAACAATCAAACAACAATAATTAATCCAGGGGTCATACACAGAATAAACAAATGCAATGGGAAAACGCTCAGTAATATCGCCGTGGCAAAACAAGACTTCGCAATGAGACAAACAGAGAGGTGAGTTTAAACAGACTGACTGACGAGGTTCAGGTTCACCAAACAGGAAGTTCATCAGTCCCAGGTATGGGGCTTATGGGAAATGGAGTCCAAAACCGAATTAGTGTTCAGATGACGGTTCCCTCTGGTGGTATGGAGGAGGCGGATAAGCTTTTCCAGATGATCTCTGTGGAACTCTTCCAACAGCATTGGATCTAGGATGTCTCCTGCATTGACCCATGAGCGCTTCACCGGACTGTACCCCTCCCAGTTGACCAGATACTGGACCGTACTGCCCCGGCGTCTGGAGTCGAGCAGCTGATTGACTCGATAAGCCTCCTCGCCATCCACCATGATGGGAGGGGTCTGTTCCCTGAGACCCCCCTCCAGACCTCCAACCGGCTC
Organism: Botia kubotai; assembly: GCA_036877585.1. Lineage (NCBI taxonomy): Eukaryota > Metazoa > Chordata > Actinopteri > Cypriniformes > Botiidae > Botia > Botia kubotai. The sequence goes on from JAZGTI010007827.1 coordinate 10,868, forward strand.
ACCAGCAGGTTTGATCAGAGATACATGAAACGTGGAAGAAATGCGATAATTATTAGGCAGTTCCAAACTAACAGACACAGGATTAATTATTCTTAAAATTTTGAATGGACCCACATACCTAGAACTGAGTTTCTTGCATGGAAGCTGAAGCTGTAAATACCTAGTGGAAAGCCTGGCGATGAACAGCATGCTGAAGGTGCACGTGGGCTCTTTCCCAAACCGCCTTGCTGCACTGGAGCCAGTCAGTGATAGCGGCAGTTCTGTGGGCTCACCGGACCAAGGAAATAAGGGTGGCTGGAATCCAAGGACGCACTTGAAAGGGGTCATTCCTGTAGCTGGTTTGACAAGTGAGTTCTGGGCATATTCGGCCCACATTAGGTTCCTGCTCCAGTCGGATTGGCGCTGGTTGCAATAAGAGCGCAAGAATCTCATGATCTCTTGATTGAGACGCTCCGTTTGTCCGTTGGACTGAGGATGATACCCAGATGTCAAACTTATGTTCACCCCTAGATGCTTACAGAAAGATGCCCATACACAAAAGGTGAATTGGGGTCCCCTATCAGACACAATGTCTTCAGGCAAACCATCAAATCTAAACACAAAATTGCATAAAATCATAGCAGTCTCTAGGGCAGTGGGGAGTTTGGGCAAAGGAACTAGACGGCATGACTTAGAGAATCTATCGATTATTGTGAGGATTGTGGTGTTACTAAGAGAGTTTGGGAGATCAGTGATGAAGTCTATGGCTATGTGTGACCAGGGGCGTTGGGGTGTGGGTAGGGCTTGAAGGAGTCCAGCGGGTGCTTGCTTGGACTGTTTGGTAGTTTGACATGTAGAACAGTTCTGGATAAGGTGAATGGTGTCTGTAGTAATGGTGGGTCACCAGTAATGGTTCTTTAGGAGGTTTACTGTAGCATTGATACCGGGGTGACCAGAACTAGGCATCTCATGAACCAGGGTGAACAGACGTTTCCTAAACAATTCGTAGAGGAAGAGGAGATGTTCTGGACATTCAGGGGGTGGTGGGTTCTGAATCTCGGTATGGATATCTCACTGTACAGGGGTAACTAGAAGGGTTTCAAGAATAATATTCTCTGGGACAGTGGGTTTAGGAAGTTCTTCTAATTGCCGAGAGTGGGCGTTGGCTTTCGTGTTTTTGGTACCTAGGCGATAAGTTACGGTGAAATTGAAACGTGTAAAGAATAATGACCATCTAGCTTGTCTTGGGTTTAAACGTTTAGCAGATCGAAGATATTCCAGGTTCTTATGATCCATGATAACAGTAAAAGGGTGTACTGCCCCTCCAGCCAATGATGCCATTCTTCTAATGCTAGTTTTATAGCTAGCAGTTCTCGATTACAGACATTATAATTGCATTCTGCCGATGAGAGTTTGCGTGAAAAGAAGGCGCAGGGAAACATTTTAGGTGGTTTTCCATGTCTTTGAGACAAAATGGCACCAACCCCATTGTTGGAGGCATCTACTTCTACTGTAAACGGTTTTTCAAGGTCAGGGTGACGGAGAATGGAGGTGGAAGTGAAGTGGGACTTAATTTTAGCGAATGCCCTGTTAGCATCGGGATTCCATGATAGCTTGTTAGTTTTATTCATAAGTAATGTTAACAGAGCTGCTACAGTGCTAAAGTTTCTAATGAAATGGTAAAAATTGGCAAAACCCAGAAAACGCTGGAGCTCTTTGACAGTTTTCGGGTTCAGGCCACTCAGTCACTGCCCTAACCTTTTGATCATATATTGCAACACCATCTGGACTAATGACATAGCCTAGGAAGGCTGTACTGGTTTGATGGAATTCACATTTCTCTCCTTTTACATAAAGTTAATTTTTGATCAGGAGCTTTAATACCAATCTAACATGCTCAACATGCTCCTCGAACACTTGAGAATAAATGAGGATATCGTCTATATAGACGATCACCCATTTGTCTAGCATGTCACGGAGGACATCATTCATAAATGACTGAAAAACTGCAGGACTACTGGCTAAACCAAAGCGCATGACAAGATATTCATAGTGACCACTTGAAGTGGAATAGGCTGTTTTCCATTCATCACCCTCTTTTATAAGGCACAGGAGTAACACTGCGTCCCCGTCGAGAACCACTGGATTAGATCTTTGAAATCAAGCTAAATCTTCTAGCTAAATCTTGCTAAATCATGTTTAATAGAGAGCATGGCTAGACCATTTAGTCTTTCCTTTATTATTATTATTCACCGAGTAAATTATAAGTTTTACACACAAACAGCGACAGGATCACTGAACTAAAAAGAATCTGTTCTATTCGTGAATGAATCATTCAAACTAGTTTTATCAATGGGTGTCTCCAATTCATTGAACCGAACCAACTCTAACGATTCACTCACAAATCGGACGTTATTACAACACTTATTTCATAAACTCACCTGGTGACAATTAAATCAGATTTACTGGACTACATGACTTTTGATCGACTCCTCACAGAAAACTGTTCCAATGCTGCGGAAACCTATACATCGCTAGAGCAGTTTTATTGTTGCTTGGTGATTTTTAATCTTTTTTATGAATGTTGCTCCATTACTATTGTTTGATTGGAAATATTGTTACAACTTCCAGTGGATAAACATCGGTGTGAGTAACTGAGAGAATTTCTATTTTATGTTATAAGACTAGCTTTAGAATCTAACATGAAACAGAGAACAATAAATCACTTTTTTTTAAAAACTGGGTGAAATAGCTGTCTTCCCCGTCTTGCTCTCTCTCCTCTTTTTCGTGCTTTTTTTCTCTTTTGGTATCCTAATCTCGTGAGTCTCGCCATCTACCTGAATGATGAGAACCGGTCTGTGAAGTGCAGCTTTTCTGAATAACCCCTGAACGTCTTAAGGAGACACACACACTCTTGGCTGTAACGGGATTAAGACTCACATGTTGACATGTCACTCAGATTTTAGTTCAGCCGACAGGCGTATTTATTGCACAGAGTAGTAATGTATAAACAGATAATGATAATGTCCAGATATCTATGGATAACGCAAGATGGAGGCAAGAGAATGATGATACAGACGATTGTAAATCCAGGAGCTGACAATGACGATGGAGATTGGAGATGAAAGTAAGGCACACACAACACAACACTGGAGAACACGAAGGAGATCTGGGAGGCACACACGAACTGGAGCAGATAATCGATAGAGCATGGAGATGAGTCTGTTTCTGTGGTTGAGATCAGAACAGGTGAGTGGTGTGTGTGGATATATTGTCCTTGATTGGATTCAGGTGCAGGTGATTAGTATTCTGGTGACTGTGATTGTTGAATCTGGGTGGAGCCTGGTGCTTCCGTGACATTGGCACCGAGGGTGCTTTCATTATAGCATGACGGCCTCCTCTGTAAGAGCCCCCCCCCCCCTTTTGAAGGAACCAACGTACCTTGGGCTGAACCCACTGCACAGGGGCATGAGCTGAAGGCAGTCAGACCCCGGGACTCACTCAGGGGAGATCCAGGCTTGAAACCTTGTGGGTCTTTAGTAGGGCATTGGTGTCTGTTTGAACGATTGACAGGAGTCAGGCAATGATTCTGACACGCAGTTTCCCATTGAACGATCTGTCCCTCCTTCCAGGAGATGACGCGTTCGTGAGAGCGTAGCAGTATGGCAGACCCAGAATAATTGAATGGTTCGGTGAGAGAATAACAGAATTTAATACTCTCAGAATGCAGGCTGCCAATCTCTAACAGAACGTCATGAGTCATGTGACGGATTCTTCCTGACCCCAGGAGCCGACCATCTAAAGCCTCCACCGCTACTAAGGAACCACAAGGAGTTAGTGTCAGATTATTAGATCGAGCAAACCGGTATGAAACGAAATTCCCGGTTGCTCCCGAGTCTATAAGGGCAGATGTGGTTATTCTTTTCCCTAATATTTTTAGTGTAACTGGTACTTTAATGCCATAAGAGGAGGTGACGTTAGTGGCACTCACCAGTTGGGTTGAGGTCGGGTGATTTGGGAGGCCATTCCATGACAGACAGAATAAATTATTATTGCTGGTCTTCAATGATAATGTCAAGTTACTTTTATGTATTTTCCCCCCAAAAATTATAACACGTACATACAAAACACTTTAAACTTCTGAAATCTGTTCACTAAGTGGCAGCAAAAACTAATTAGAAGTGAGTGTGGGGATTTCCAGTCTTTGTTTGAAGTACCTGCACAGGCAGATGCATGCCTTGCACTGTTTGGCTGTCATTGTTTTGTAATATAACTGGATTCCCAGAAATTTCTTGAGAAGAAAAAGAATAGGTTTAATAAAAATTAAACAATAAAATGGAAATTCTTACCTAGAACTAATTCTAGACCTACGATCATCTTTGGAACATTAAGATATTTTTGATAAAATCGATGAGCTTTCTACAATCAGTTTGGCAGCATGTTTGCAGGGAATCCTGAACATGTTTTTCTTCTGGTTTTCCCAGCTCAGTCCCACATATTTTCCGCTGTCTATCTGTGCTATGAGCCATTCTCTCAGTCTCAGGTGCCACGACCTGTCCTACAAAACATAACTCCATCAAATCCACACAGCAGCCAAGTTAAAGAAGAAAACATTCAAAACATTTTGTTAGGATATTAAAGAAAGGTAATAAAGAAATGAAACCTGATGAAATCACAGTAGAATATTCTTGTGTATTCAGAAAAGACATTAAGCTTTAACAGAGAAAGTAAAAGTAGGAAGTGAAACGTCTTCTGTTTCCTGTATAAAGCATGTTCTCATTTTTGGTGTCACAATTCATCATTACAATGCCAGTAGCCAGTCTCATCTATAAACTGTTCATTTTTATTAGAATCAATCCAACTGGAATCATGATATTTATTAATATTCATGTGAATATTTCAATTATAAATATTATCAATGTAATGTGTATAGTGTGTTCCTTTAGCATTGCTCATAGTTGATAGAGCATTGCGTTAGCAGCGCAAAGGTTGTGGGTTCGATTCCCATTGAAGCACACGTACTGACAAAATATATAACTTGAATGTACTGTAAGTCGCTTTGGATAAAAGCGTCTGCCAAATGCATAAATGTAAAATACTGTACACTGTAAAATAAATACACTGTAAAATAAAAAAGTTACATACTAAAGTTACATAAATAAAGTTTTACATTAATCTAAATATTTATAAAATAAGTCAACTCAATGTTTTTATAATTTAAGTTGAAATAGCCTAATTGTGCAGGCAATATAATTACTTAAAAAGAATTTAAGGAAGCAATTGAACTTATCTTTTCAAGCTGAAGCATTACATTTCAAAAGGATTTATCATTAATAAATGCATTCAAGTGTTTCCGTATCTGCAACTGTAGTCAAATGAAGTGACCAACCCTTTTCATAATAATGTGTTATTGTATCATAAAAGACAGAAATATGTGCACATTTTCTTGCTTCTCCAGAAAGAAATTAATCTGCGCAAATTTTACAACCACTAATCTACAATAGTGTTGGGGTGAAAGATCAAAATTTAAATATTTCTGAATAAAGAGGATGATTTTGTTGGTGGATGAAACTTTTACATATGAAAGTTTTACATATTTGTCATCATCAATATTATTTTGGGCAACTTGTGAACCTTTTTACTGGTAGGGAACCTTCTCACAACACATTTAAGTGGGGACTGTCTTCAAAAGTTTTAGAGATTTAAGCATTGCAAATTTAATGACATTTTAATGTATACTGTGAAATACAACCATTTATTTGTCAGGATCCTGGCTTCTGTCTAGTTTTGAGATCGCGTTTTGCCAGGATCCTGACTCTGTCTTTTTATGTGTCAGAGCGCGGGCTTAGACTCATTACGCATTGTTCTAGTTTCGATTTGAGTCGGAGTTTAGACTCGTGCTCTGGGTGTGCGTTACGTGTGGAAGCACATGGCTGTTGAATATTCATCAGCCATGTGCTCTCCGGTCTTACGTCATCACCCCGCCTCCTTGTTCCCTCGTTTCAGTTAATGTTGTGCACCTGTTGCTTTCATTTACCCCGTGTATTTAATGCCCTCGTGTTTGCTGTCTTGTGCCGGTTCGTGTTGTTTTGATGCCTGTTGTTGTTCGCTTTGTTTCTATGCGTATTGTTCAGTAATCTCGCCTGGCTCGTGTGTGCTCGTTGGAGTTTAAGTCTTGTTGCGTGTTCCGTTGTTTAAGTGTTGTCTCAGCCCGTCACGTCTAGTCGTGCCTTGTTTATGGTTTAGCGTTTTCTGTCTTGTTTCCCAGTTTGGTTATTAGTCAGTGTTTAATGTTATATGTTTCATCTAGTTAATGTTTAATTTAGCTTTTTTTGTTCCTGCCTTGTGTTACGTTTCTGTTGATTTATTATTTTAATCAGTTTAAGGTTTCAAGTTGTTAATTTGTATTCTTTTGTGTTTGATGCTTTGGCGTCCCTCGGTGGCGTGTCTTAGTTTGTGGTTTTGTTTCTTCTGTTTTCTTTATTGTAAATAAAATGTATTTCTTTTACACCGCTGCCTGCATTTGGGTTCTTCCTGCTCACTCAAACCTGACAGTACGAACCGGCCAACACAGAACCCAGCAGAGAGCGGTACCCTTATTTCTGTTTGTCATTTGTCTTTTCTGATCCTTTGTCATATTTTTTTTAGAATGGATTTATTGTCGGAGTGGTGGAGCCAGATCATCACTAACACCTACAATTTTAAGCTCTGTTTAAGCCTGTTCCTCCCCAGGTAGGCCTTCCGCTCCTTGATCATACCGAGAAGGTCGACGAGATCGGCAAATCGATCGGTGAGTCACACCTTTTCAATTGTTATTTCCTGGCAGGCCTCGATTACCCTCCTCCTCTTCAGGAGCGGGAAGAGCTGGCTGCTCTTCCCTTCTGGGAGATGGTGGATGCCCTCCATCGGTCGCCCCAGTCTCGGCGCGCCTGTGCAGGGCCTCCACCTGTCTTCCTAGAGGCCGGCCAGGAAGCTGTGCGGAGGGTTCTACGGATGGGGGCTGCGTTCCTTGGTCAATGCAGTCAGACCCCGGGGGAGCTCAGTGAGTTAGAGACACTTGGGGATCCCAGTCCGGGGAGGAATGGGTCCTCGCGGGGCTCCGTTGAAAGTTCACAAACTCCGGGGAGGAGTTTGTTGGGCTCACGAGCGACTCGTCGGACCCGGCACCAGGTTCCATCATCCCTCCTGGAGTAGGGCAGGAGGAGGAGGAGGAAGAGGCGTGAGGCGGCCCTTTCTCTCTTCCGGCAGTGGCTTCGGCGGCGGCGAGGTTCCCCACTCCAGTGTCTGATGTGTCTGTCCCTTTGTCGGTCCAGTCTGTTCCTGTTTTGTCGATGTCTCCTGTCCAGTCTGTTTGTCTGTCTGTGTTCCAGTCTGTTTGTCTGTCTGTGTTCCAGTCCGATCCTGAGGCGTCCAGTCTGTTTGTCTGTCTGTGTTACAGTCCGATCCTGAGGCGTCCACCAGTCTCGAGCCTCGTCCAGAGACGCCCATCTGCCCAGAGGCGCCCACCAGTCCCGGTGCTTAGACTCCGACTCATTCCACATTGTTCTAGTTTCGATTTGAGTCGGAGTCTAAGCCCGCGCTCTGACACATAACAAGACAGAGTCAGGATCCTGGCAAAACGCGATCTCAAAACTAGACAGAAGCCAGGATCCTGACGTTATTACAACCATTCAACCAAAAATAATGAATAAATATCATTGGAGTGCCATTGAGACATCAATTTAATCACAATAAGAACTATATTTAAAAAAAACTTAAAGACTGAGGCAAGAGAAAATATCAGGCAGTTTTTCCGAACTAATTATGCTGGCTTGAGAAAGCCAACATATTGCTATTTCTTTTAAACTTATTATTAGTGGTGCTTACGAAGCAAAGATCTCTTGCATACTTCTTTTTTTCCTGGACAAAACCGGCTTTTTGAGGAGACGTGTGCTATGACTTTTATAAGCAATCGGGTACAATGCTTTTAGGACGTACGATAAAGTGGGTGACAAATTATGAAACTTTAATATATGAATATTTAACTTGTCTGACACAGTAAAGGAGTTATAAGCACTAACACATTTGTGATTGCTGTGGCACCCCCTATTGGCCAGTCAAGGTCATATTTCGTCAATCTTTCCCCAAATTGAGACCTACCACAAGTTTCAAGTCTGTAGGACTTGTGGTTTGGTTTGCATAATTAGTTTTATGGCATAATAATACATTTTGCTCAATATTGTGCAATGGGTTTTAGCACTTCGTGCATGAACTCCTAATAATAAAACTTTTAACAAAAACAATAGGGTTTCAGCACTAAGTGCTTAAACCCGTAATAATAACTAGATTACATTTTCTGAAAAAAAAAGTGATTACTGATTGCCATGGAAAAAGAATAGTCAAAATATTTCAACAATGTTAACATGTTTTAACATGATGCTAAATGTGTTAGCATTATGCTACTATGATATATCATGAAGCTAACATGACTTCGTATGATACTACAATTTAGCATGTTTTAGCATCAATTAGCATAATGCTAGTGTTACGGTGGGCCGGTAGTGTTTGCAACAAAAATGCCACGGGACACGGGAACTAAACAATAAACGGTATTTAATGAAGAAATAAAACACAAAACGCAAACACTAACCGTAGAAATAATGAGGTGACAACAAGTGCAGACAGCAGTGAAACACAAAACAATCCAAGACGAAGACACAGTAAATCCAGAACACGATAATCCAAAACACCAATGTCCAAGAGGGTAATCCACAACGCGAAGTCCGAAAGCCAAAGTCCAAAAATCCAAAAAGCTAGGAAGAACACACAAGTAATCCACATCAGCCATTCACTTGGAAACACCAAACAATAACCCACACCCGAGCATACAAAGACCTGGAATACACACACTAATCACACACTAATTAAATACACACACTAATCATGGTGACACAGGTGATGACGATTATCCGGAACAGGAAGTGAAGATGGTGACGGCAACAGACAACAACATTTCATAATAAGAGTCCGGACTCCCCGCATAGCGTAACAGCTTCGTAACAGCTAGCGCATTTTAGTGTCATGAAAGTACATTTTAACATCAATTAGCATGATGCTAGTATGCTTTAGCATGATGCTAGCACATTTTAACATGATGCTAGCATGTTTTATCATAATTCTAACATGTTTTAAAATGAAAGATATATTGAAATAAGGCTTATTCATGATGTTATGCAGTTGCTAGGGTGTTCTAAATGGTTGATAGGGTGTGGTCAGGAAGTTTACAGAGAAATACCTAAGGCCCACAGTCGAATAAGACCACCAACATGTCTCTGCAATGGTCTAATGTTGAGATATGGCTTATTCATTTAATTACATGGTTGCAAAGTTACCATATATGCTTGTTATGGTGTAGCTAGATAGGTGGATGTGTATTTGAAACAAAAAATCCAACTCCCATGTCTCTATGATACTCTAGTGCTGAGATATAACTAATTCATGCTTATTGCCAGGATGCCCTAAATGGTTGGATAGCATGGCTGAATAGTTTCCATTGTGATAATTAAAGGCTACTTGCCAATCTGAGTCAAAAGAAGCCACACACTTGTGTCTATGATGTTCTGATACCTCTCACTTTTTAAAAGGAAGTCAATGAGGTGGTTGTTAATGTACTGTAACTGGTTGCTGGGCGTGGCTATGAAGTTGAATTGTCAACATTTGTTGGTTCTTACTAAGCCGAGTGGTATAAGACCACCCACAAGTCTCTATGACATTCTAATGCAGAGCTGTGACAAAATTTGCCCAATGTTAAGTTTAGAGGATATTTTTTAATTTAAGTCTATGGGATGATTTCTAGGGTACTGTTTCTGGTTGTTTCTGTATTAGTCTGGTTCTGTCAACACTGCACTGGCAGCCTATCAAGCATCATATAAACTTCAAAATTATACTGATTATTGTTGGACTTTTCTCTAGTCCTGCATGTTCAAAAATCGGACAGAGGCGGAATTGAAAGTTCAATCTTTTAATGAAGCAAATGGATAAAGCATACAGAGCTCTGGCTGCAGAACTAAACCCTATACACAATGAGTCTTATGCATGGGCGCTCCACACTGCTCCGTAAAACCTTGCAGCCTCATAATTTATCGACGTTCTCTCTTCTTCCCTTTTCCCGATAAATCCTCCAATCAGCAGTGACCTGTCATCTGTAACTCA
>JAZGTI010007828.1:0-21036 GCA_036877585.1 Botia kubotai
AAAGTGAATGTGATTGGGCGTGGCCGTGTAAAGTGAATGTGATTGGGCGTGGCCGTGTAAAGTGAATGTGATTGGGCGTGGCCGTGTAAAGTGAACATCATTGGACACAATTGTATAAAGTCAAATAACAGATCTGTTGATAATCTTTCAGAATTCTGATAACGGTAACTTAACAGGTTTTTTTAGTACTTTTGAGAAAGCATCACCATTTGAACAAAACTACAGTTTTTTTTGTCTGATTAAAGTATTATTTCTTATTTCTACACTGCCCTGCAACATGTATCTGAAACAACTGTCATTTCCTGTGAGGCAGGAAACACTGTTTGAGTATTTTTGTACGATGAGCTGTCTGAATCCACAAAAGGACACAGATGAGCAAGAGATATTAACAGAAGAAAATCATTTGGTCCCAGTATATTTTTGAAATAAAACCAGTTCTGAGTTAAACAGAAGCACCACTTGACTGAGAATCTGTAAAGTGAAAGTGGACATGACGATGAACTCCTCTGATGGGGTTAAAAACCACTGATCTCAGAATTACTCATGCAGCTTTTGTGAACAGACAGCAGAAGAATGAAACACAGGGTTATTTTGAATCATGCAAAATAGGAAAGCCACACCTGAACATGGAGCAGAGACAGGAAGTTCGCCCTCTGAACAGGAAATGAAAGGCATGCGCGGAGAAAGACAACGGTTCACACCTTTATCAACCATTTCGCTGTGGGTTATTACGACACCCCCTTTGTTTCCCTTTTTAGCTCTCGAACCTGCGCTAGCAAAAGTGTATGTATACGCAATGAAAGGCAGAAATTTTCCATAGTAGTGTTCAATGGCTAAGCCCCGTACCCCCCCCCCCCCCTCTCTCTCTCTCTGTCGTCTGAGTATCAGTATGTGTCAGGATGCTGTAAATTGTGCTAGCTGGTGTATGTGAACTCCTGCAGTTAGTGAATATTTTCACCAGTCGGTAAGTGTGGACACTAACCATTCAGAACAACCTCAATAAACCCTGCAACCATCCCTGACGTCTTTTATATTTTATTACATTACCTGGACAGAGCTTAGAACCCATATCTAACCGAATTACTTAATTCTGTAATGTTTTTAAAAACGTTTTACTACCCACTTAAGAATAACATTTTTGGTATAGATATATAATGTTCTACTAACATTACTGCAAGAACATTTTTGATACATTTTGAAAGAACTCTTAGAGAACATTGCCTGTTAGCTGGGAGTTCAGGGCTGGACGTGCCTGTTTAACGGTTATGCTGAAGGTCACCAGCGATGTTTCAGGCGCCCTTGACAGAAGCAGTGTTGTGTTGCCCTATTTTACCGGTTTATGGAAGTCATTTAGCACAGTAGGCCCTGAGTTACCGCAATTGACTGTTTCCAGCTCTGCCCTACATCACACTGTACTCACAGCTGAGTCAAGATCCACGTATCTGACAGAAGTCACTGGAATGACTCTGTCTGCTCACACTCTGAAAAATGGCCAGACAGTTCTGCAGTATTTGTGGAATATGAATATGAATAAATATGAGCGGTACTTCCCCAACAATGCTAGAATGTTGTGGGTGGTAACCAGGCCATTGCTATGTGTTTCTAGGGCATTGCTAGGTGGTCACTAAGGTGATCTACAGTATGTGATTACTATGTGCAGTATGTGCGGGTGAACTCTGAACAACAACAGCTTTCCTTCCCTCATTAAGCTGTACAATTTAAGATTTCATTCATGCCTGTGGCATTCCATATTTACTGGAGCTTAATACCTCTGTTCAATTCCCTAACCTGAAGTATTATCAGTAGTAACATGCTTATTTTTTAGTTAAAAAAATGACTTTTTCCAGTATTCAACTATTTTGCCAGCATGCTGTGCTATCATTACGTTTACTAAATACTAATATTTTTACATCCTTGGCAACGTGTTTTCTGGCCAAAACACTTCAGAATTTCTGCTTGATTGTTGCTAATTTAGGAAACTAAACTCCTCACACTTGCTGATTTGTGCTTAAAAGGACAAAGAAACACAGGAAGTTTATGAGCAATGGCGAGTGAGAAGTTCCCCATTTGCGAACGTCCGCTTTTGTAAACTGGCCTTGCAAAAATCGAACAAAGTGTGAAACAGTTCGACCTACAGTTTGTTGTGAAAGAAGCACGTCAGTGTGTCAAGAGATGCAGGACAATTAAGAACAGCTCATAGTGACTAAACAGAACGACTGTTTGCACCCTTCCGCCGAATATCACCACCAGCTACAGACGTACAGCAGTAAACAAAAGCCCAACCTGAAGAACAACCGCTGCCCTGGCCGTCCAGAGTCGGTTAATGTCATAATAACAAAAGTTATTCCGAAATATCTTTTTGCGAAGTAATAAAGAAACGAAAGAGGAGTAAGAGAATCGTTGATCGGTGGCTTTTAGAATCTTTCTACTAATAAAACGGAAATGAACAAAGTGCCAAACACACGCATGCAAACAGCACGAAAACGGTTTGCGTAACGGAAACCTGCATGTACACAAGACAAAGAGACGAAAACTGTCCAGCATGCTAGAATATATACTGTAAAAATGTTATCTTACCATATACAAGAACTAAATATATAACATTTTAATATATAATGCTAATTGTACCAAGTGCTAAATGTTTAGTATATATATTGTATACAATTTCTCTGCTTATGAACCCTAAAATATACAGTCGCCAAAATGTCATCCTGCAATGTGAACAATTATGCTATAACTGTATTTTTTACAGTTACGTTCTCAGAACCGCAGCTACTGTATTTTAGTTTTTAACAGCATGTATGCATGTTTGCATATCACCCAACTAATTAAAATGCACATCTACAAAAGCTAAAGAAAGTGAAACTCATTCCTACGCAGCTTTTCAAAGTTCCTGCGCATGAGCAGCTTCAAAATTGTAAAATCTGATCACCAGCCACTGATCCATAAATAAAAATGACTAAATCTATAAGTCTACATCACCAGATGTCAACGTTAGCTTTTCTGTTACAAGCGTCAGAATAAACAACTCACCACAACGTTGTTGTGACGTATGACTGCGTTGTGTCGCATAATGAGCTGTTTATTGTGTAGGTCGTACAGAAAAGCTAACATTCAGAAATGATCATAAATTATTTAAGAGTAACAGAGAAAAGAATGTTGTAAATAGAATATATTTAGTAAATGTGTGTGTTTGAGGCTGCTGGCGCTGAGTTGGTTCTTACCCACGTGCGGTGCAAGAGCTGTATCTCCACTGACAGTGAGACAGGAACTCACACATGGGTCACCAGCCAGTGTAGCTCAACGCAATGCATTCTGGGTCAGAAGTTAACGTATGCCCTGCGTGTGTGTCACGGTGCAAGACCAAATGCAGAGCAGAAAGTGACACGCATGCAAAAGACTGGGTTCAGAGACGTACGTGTGTGTGTGTGTGTTTACAGTTTTAATGTGTGATCATGTGATAAAGCGCAGACAGAAGCAGCTACGTGTGTGTGTTAAGCGATCGTTCTCGCTATCACCATGGAAACCTGTTTTTATCTTATTTGCATCTGGGTGTCTAAGCCGCAGAGTGAGCCGTGTCATTTCCCCCAGCGAATGCCCTCCTCAGAGACTTCAGAAGTTTGGTGTCACATTTACACTCGATTCACACACAGTTCCCTCAACACACAACACAGCAGAACGTCCTGCACAGAAAGAAGCTTTATTTACTGTATATGTGTGTGAGCCCTGCTTAAAAATCCATCTTTCTTTTAGAACCTAGTCTGTAGCTGCTTTACAGCTGGACCAACCTGGTAATTAGTTGGTCCAGCTGGTAAACCATCTTGCACCAGCAGTAACTTAGTGGCTCACCCACCATGTTTCAAAAAACAGCTTGACCACCTTAAACTAAAAACGAGCTACAATATTTTAGGACAATGTGGTTTTAAGAGGAATTTTCTATCAGGGAGGGAGATTATGTTTCACTTGAATGCGTGTGCATGCACTTGTAAGTAGTCTGTGTGTGTGTGTGTGTGTGTGCTTGTTTTTCTACCACTGTGGGGACCACATGACCCCACGAGGATGGTAAAAGTCACACACACCTACATTGTGAGGACAAGCCAGCGGTTCCCATGAGGGAAACTGATTATGAAACATACTAAATGATGCTTTTTTAAAATGTAAAGGTTTGTGTGAGGGTTGAGTTTAGGGTGAGGGGATAGAATATACAGTTTGTACAGTGTAAAAGTCATTATGTCTATGGAAAGTACCCATAAGGCATAAAAACAAGTGTGTGTGTGTGTGTGTGAGTGAGTGTGTGTGTGTGTGTGAGGTCACTCGAGGTCTGCAGTTTAGTCATGCCAGGTGTGTTATCTCAGACTTTCCACATGACTGTGCTGATCTCAGAGTTCCTCTTCTAGAATCACTCACCTGCTACAAAAACACTCACACATCTCTCTTACTTAACCCCTTGTGTGTTATTTACACATGAGAGAGAGAGACAGCTGCATATTTCAAGCTAGTATTTCTCTGGACTGGACTATGAAAAGTGAGTGTTTCATATATCTGAACACACAGAGTTAGATCTAAATGTGAGTTTGAAGGTACAACAGTCATGTGACCAAACATCATGTCACCAAACATCATGTGACCAAACATCATGTCACCATGCTGGCAATTCATCTTACCTACTACAGTGGTCTCTAACAGAGTCCAAACAGCTATTTGGTTACTGGTAAACATTAACCAATCACCTGCACAGCCTCGGTTACATCGGCCGGAAAGAAGTCTTATCTGAGGCGGAGCAAGGTATTACGATCTGACTCAAGATAACAAATCAACATTTCTTCAGAATAACATGCACAGATAAAAATCAGGAATGCTTATTGAGAAAAAAACATCGGACCAATTTTATATCCAGCTTGACTTTCCCGTGACATGCCAAACAAATAAATAGTTCCTGTGATGTCACAAGAGGACTTCTTTAAGTTCCTCAGAGGTTCCACCGAAGGAGAACCTTTAAAAGACTCTATAGATTGTAGACTGTAGATTCTATAGACTCTATGATTAGGCTCTATAGACTGTAGATTCTAGAGAAAATATATGCCTTAGATTGCTGCAAAAGACCAGTTTAAACCAACACACTAATCCAACGAGAACATAACGTAAGAATCAGACAGTCAAATATCGAGGTTCTGCATTACAAAAGTATTCCTTGCGGAACTGAAGATGTTACACAAATCCATAGAAGAACCTTCACTTTTATTTCGTATTTCAGTGAGAGAGACAGAGAGGGATGGAAAGGAAAGCTATACAGAAAACAAACAGAGACAAACACAGAGTGCTCAATGTCAAGACTGATTTCAGACCTTCGTCTGCTCACTTCTAACTTGGCACGTTGCTGAAGATGTGGATGCCAAATACTCTCCAATGACCAATCCCGTCGCATTCTCCAAACACCAGTGGAGAGGAAGTCCTTGTCTAGCCCTCAGAGTAATAACACACGAGCGAGTCTGTGGTCTTACCTGACTCCGGTCCTCTCTGCTGTCTGCTGTCAGGAAACTCATTCAGTGTCCCTATTCACAGTCCCTAGACACTGCAGTACCACTTCAGCTGCTGCATTCCTGCTCCGCCTCAGCTGACGGAGAGAAGAGAGACAGAGGAGAAAAGAGGAGAGGAGAAGAGAGACAGAGGAGAAAAGAGGAGAGGAGATGAGAGACAGATGAGAAAAGAGGAGAGGAGATGAGAGACAGATGAGAAAAGAGGAGAGGAGAAGAGAGACAGATGAGAAAAGAGGAGAGGAGAAGAGAGACAGAGGAGAAAAGAGGAGAGGAGATGAGAGACAGATGAGAAAAGAGGAGAGGAGATGAGAGACAGATGAGAGAAGAGGAGAGGAGATGAGAGACAGATGAGAGACAGAGGAGAGGAGATGAGAGACAGATGAGGCAAGCGAGGGAAAAGGGGGAGAGGTAAAGAAAAAGAGAGAGAGGGATCACAGGATAAGAACATACCGTACAAATCATGTATTATTGTGATCAGGAGGTCAGCAGATCCCCATCAGCCAATCAGAGACCTGATCCATAAAAGCACGAGGTCATTGCATAATGTATTTGTTTTATTTCACTGTTTGTCAGTGATCTGCATGAACGGAAGCGTTATGATTCACAACTGATGCCTCAGCGGTTATTAAGATCCTGGTGATGATGCCTAAAGCAATATCAGTTTAAAATAAAAGTTAATTTTCACGTTTTCATGTCATTAAAGCATCACTCCGTTACAATTAAAATACATCATTCAAATCTACAGTCTTTTCCAGGAAAATGGACAATATAAGCATTGATATAATTTTGTTTACAGGAGCATATACAAGTTTTTTGTTTATCCAAATGATAAACATCTCCTCAATGACTATAAATACCTGGTTTCCTAGCCATAGCGAGTGGTTGTGTTTGTAAAACAATTTAATTGGTTCTTTAACTCTCTTTTTGAGAGTCGCTTTGTAAGTTGCTTTGGCCGTCTGTTTGTAAAGTTGCTTTGCTCTCTTTTTGTAAGTTGCTTTGGATAAAGGCATCTGCTACTAAATATAAATGTTTAACAAACATACTGTGCTATTCTTTGCTAACATGCTGATAAAGAAAAACTGAATGTATAAAATCATACCGATGGCGATAAATAAAACACAGTTGCACAGAAACACAATTTGCTTCTTTCTAAATAGTTTCTAGAACCCATCTGATTCACAACACACAAAAACCTCAAGCTCCAGATGGCTGACTGACTCATCTCGGCTGTTAGGATGTATTTGATTAGGAATTTAATCCTGTGTAAATATAAAAAAGGATTAAATTTTGAGACAGAGAGAGAGTCCGCGAGACATGATTCCAGGCGACACTAAGCTGTCTTGAGGATGTTCCTTCACTTTTCATATTATTAATCATATTGTTCCGGCTCCATTGTTTGCACACAATCACCTACAGGAAGTTAATGAATGGTATATATATAAATATATATTTTCATGTGGAACAGCACTAGTTCAGACTCTGACTCTTCATTCTTAAAACGATGACGCTTTCAGCTGCGTGATTAGGAGATGATGTCATTTGTGCTCAGCCAATAAGATTAAAGGTAGTCACACTGAATGATAAATATAGCCATTTACTGTATGTTCTGAGTGGTCTTCGAACAGTAAAGCATAAATACACTGTTAACATATTGTATATAACATCACATTTTTCATTTTAGGACCCTTTAATGTAGCTTAAAAATAAATAAGCAATTTTTGCCCAGAAAGAGAAATAGACCAATTAATAACCCAAAGGATCATTTTATTTCTCACGAGTTGCTCTTTCATAGCTCAAGAGATTTGATGAAAATGGCTGTTGTGTTTCATTTAAGTATCAATATTGTGTCTCAAATGTTTCTCCTGAAACGCTTAGGAGAAATAAAAATAGAAACAAATGAGACAATTATTAAAATGAAAGAGTACAGAGCTGTACAATTAACGTAGATCGTGGCTAAAATAATCTGGATTTGGGTTCATTTGATGAAATGTTTGAGTTCACATTGAAATCTTTAATCACATGGTAAATCTGAGCTCAGCTGGAGATCTCTTCTGAACCTCTAATGGAGCCATTCGTGAGCCTTTCTCTGGAGAAATATCTGAGACACGGGAGACTTGAGCAACAGTTTCCATTTGCTCTCCATTTAATCTCATTGCTGTCTAGGAGAAATAATTGAGATATTAAGGAGATCTCACCTGTGATGTTTGTCTGTCTATGTGACACTGTTAAGATCAGTTAGAAAGAGATAATGAGGCAGGAATCAATATATCATTTGCAGGCCAGCAGTAGATTAATAAATAAACAGCCTCTACTGGATTTCAATTTGTACTTGAACATTTTTTTTTGTGTTTTGAACTTTTTCCTCTCTTTCCTTTCGCTCAGACTGAGTTTGGACCTCTTCACTTCCAAATAAGTGACGGCCACTTCCCCACATGCAGGCTGGCTCTGTGTTTACAAAGAAGAATTTGCTTTTGGCATGAGAAACGGTCTGTCTGTGTCTGTTTACATATTCACTCGTGTCCTGCGAACTGCAGATCACCTTTTCTGATCAAACTAAACAAACAGTTACGAGACCGTTAAATGATTCACTCATACACCAGGAGACTTGCCACTTTGTAGCCTGGCAACGTAAAATACAACATCACTCTGACCAAAAAAACAGAGCGATGGACAGAGAGAGAGAATTCTCTCCGGCACTGAACATAATTATACCCTCAGCGAGCCAATCACACGACAGCATCTGAAAATAGCCGAGGGCCACGCCCAGCCTAAGCCAACAAACGCCTGCTATTGAGATGTCATTACCTGCTTATAGGATTCATGTGCTAAAAGACAAGAGCGAGCGAGTGAGAGAGGGAGAGAGAAAGAGAGACACAGGGGTGAAGAAAAGACAAAAAGGGAAAAAACAAACTCCAAAGACCTGACTCATTGCCACAGAAATTGCCAGGAAATGGAGAATAACTGAAGGACCAAAGAAAAGAGAGAGAGAGAGAGAGAGAGAACTAAATGCTAAATGTTTTCATTTGGTTTGTTTCATATGAAAAGATGAATTTAAGTGAATTCCATAATTGTTTAAATGCTAGATTATCAGTGTTTTATACAGTATATCTGAACAATTTGGCACCATTATTCAACCTTAGTAACTGTGAATTGTTTAGCTACAGACAACCAATCAAAAACTACCTCAGTGCTTCTAATTAATATTCATGCACTGTACAGTCACCGAAATTTGACGCAGAATTTTAAAATCCGTCAAACAGGGACTAAAAAACACCCGAGCATTTCATCCGGCATAAAACCAAACGCTGCGTCTGACACAGTAGAAACAGCTCGGCTGGTCGTGCCTCTCGTCTCAGTGTATAAGGGGTGAGAGGAGGAAAAACAAAGGGAAAACAACAGCCCACAAAATAGCTGAGCTAAAGACAGCCATGTGCGCAACCCACACACTGAGGCTCTGAAGACTTCATCACCATGTGCTGAAGTACACAGTGAGTTTAATAATACACTGACATCACCTGTGTGATCGTTCAAATGATGTAATGTGTGAAGTTTCTGCTGTTCTCATCCACACCTCCGGGTCATGTGAAGTTATGTCTAGTTCCAACACAGTTAGAACATTCGGGGGTCCAAACCTAATTCAACAGGAGAACCTCATGACGTTCTACTTTAGTTCAAAGTACAAATGCACTCTTGCAATGAGTAACCAGAAACCAACAGTCTGATCAGAAGAACCCTAATGCAACATCAAGAACCTCACAGAAGCATCCAGCCAAACTACTTAGTAAGTTGCTTGTTGCTTGTCATAGTTTGAGACTTAATGGGGGTCTCAGTTATGTTTCACTGACCTATCAACTTTGTCACATATCTATGTCCTAACTTCCTGTCATAAAACAACATTTTTGTCACAAAGCAAGAGTCATATAAAACTGACATTTCCTGGGAAATCTGAAAGTTTTATTTAAAGTAACTTAATGGTAATTAATAGTCATTTATTTAGTAAGTAGTGCTTTATTTTCTTACACTAAGAGAAGGATCTGCAGTGTGTTTGGCTCAGTTCAGTTCTTCACTGTCTTCCTCACATGCTGAGTTTTAGGTTTTAGCTGCGAGTTCTGTCTGATATTATTGCTTATTTGCAGAATCAGGTGGAGTGATGCGTCGAGCGGCCCGTCAATCAGAGACGCTTGACTGCTGATAACGCTGACAAATGAACAAACCTCACAGAAATAAAAGCAGGGTTCTGTGTTTCTGCAAAGAGAACAATATCACACGGATCGAAGTGCACGGACTCAGCAGAAGATGATCAGAGAGAGAGAGAGAGAGAGAGAGACAGAGAGAGAGAGACAGAGAAAAAGAGAGAGGAAGAGATTGAGAGAAAGAGAAAGGAAGAGAGAGAGGGAGAGAAAGAGAGATGAAGGGAGGGAGGGAGTGAGGGATGAGAAAGAGAGAGATAGAAAGAAAGAGAGAGGAAGAGAGGGAGGGAGAGAGAGAGAGAGGGAGAGAGAGAGAAAGAGAGAGAAAGAGAGGGGGAGGGAGAGAGAGAGAGAAAGAGAGAGGGAGGTGGAGAGAGAGGGATGAGGTGTGGGGAATGAGGCGGTCTGGTTCGTGACTGCTCTGATCTGCCTGATGGATGATTGATTATTTGTGGAAAGTGCTGTTTAAATTCACAGATGGTCTTGGAGTTCAAACAAGCTGGGACGGCCGCCTGGATCACACATTGCACCCGTGTCTTATTCCAGGGTCATAAAACTCACTGTTGCTAAGACCAAATAGACTAGATTTTGGAAATCTTGTCTCTCCTCGTTTTGCTTTCGCTGTAACACTACAGTAAGGTTGTATGTGTTAATTATTATATTAGTTAATGCATTAGTTAACATTAGTTAATGCATTAGCTAATTTTATTAACGCATTAGCTAAACTTTGATTAATCCTAATTCATGCTAGAGTCAGCATTTACATAGTCTGAACATTAGTTAATGCACAGTGAATTAACATAAACATTTACAGTTATGCATTTGGCAGACGCTTTTATTCAAAGCGACTTACTGTACATTCAAGTTACACATTTTATCAGTACATGTGCTCCCCTGGGAATCGAACCCACAACCTTTGCGCTGCTAACGCAATGCTCTACCAGCTGAGCTACAGGAACACTAAACAATTGTTTTGACATTAACTAAGGTCAATAAATGCTGGAAAACTATTTTGCGCATTATTAGTTCACACTAGGTAATGCATGAACGAATACGATCTTATTTTAAAATGTTACCATTTTGTTTAAGCTTAAAGCTGTTTTTTACAGAACAATATGCTTCCTTTTGATGTGACGTGATATATTGTGTATTTTAAGCTGCAGGGCACAGATCTAAACTATCACATTGCATGAAGATCTGAGACCTTCATGCTGCTGAAATGTCTGTTATAAATGTCCCTTACAAACACACGCCGTTGTTCAGCAGAAAAAGGCTGCAGCACTGATCACACTTTGAGGTGATATTTAAAGTTCTGGCATAATATGAAAACAAATTACAAAGCACATTAAAGTACCGAATAAGCGTTCAAGAGTAAAAACAAACAGTAATCGTCTGGTACATTCCTTCATTAGCGCCGCATGTTGTTTGCCGCTGACCCCCGCGTAGAAATGCAGACGCACTCAAAGAACTAAATTTAGACTTTATTAGCAATATTAAATTCCATGTCTGGTGCTTTCACCATATCGTCTGAAAATAGTTCACAGTCACTTGAAACGTCTCAGCCGTGTGTATAGAGCAGAAAAATAACAGTCATTAATAAAGAAATCTTTTAAAATGGGACAGAAATCATTATGAAATATGAATTATGAACGAGTTATAATGAATAACTTGGTGCATTTAATCTGTGCGTCCAGACTTGTTTTAAATTTCGTTGCTGATTTCTTGAATAAAGAAATCATTTCTGGTACGCTACAGGATTGGAAATCTTTTGTAGATTTACTTTCTCCCAAAGCAATAACAGGAGAGGAATTAGACTATGAAATGCACTAAGCAAACATACTTTTTTCCTCATAATGCTAAAGTGAAACAGAAACAGAGCTGTAAACTGTCAAGAGATCAAGGATATTTCTTTCAGTTTTGTAGACTGACAAGTTAACCTGCCATGTGTTTTTTAAACCGTTTCTAAACTGACAAACTGTTCAGAACTTCTATAATTGCTCACTGTGTCATTGTTCCTCTGAGCATTTTCTGCAGGAAACAGATCAGATCTTCAGCCCAGAAACGCAAGACTACAGGCTCACAGTCCATTACGCCACAAGCCAAGAGCCACGACTGACTCCAAAAATACACGCAGCTGACCATCATGTTTGAATATGAAATGTTCAGTGTATCAGACAGCAGAGACACCTGTACAGACTCACCCGATCGCTGCTTTGTCTGCATCTTGAGCTACGGTTTCACATCTGAGTGTGAGGTTTCCAGCAGTTTTACTTGAAATCACACGAACACACAAATTGCTGCTTGACTCTGTTTGTTGGGTTCGGGGTTAGCTAGTACAGCAGGCAGGCTGAAGGAACTTCTTCCTCAAAATAAAGCTTAACAGCTGCCTTAAAAGCACAATTAAAATCTAAATGTTTTATATATAATGTAGAAAGACTTTGCATGAATTATTCTTTCTGTGTATCTCCCAAAACATTTAAACTACATCTTATTTACTTTTGTAATCTAGCTATGTATGCTAACAACAAATGGCTAACACACGAATTAAAAAAACTAACCTTTATTACTTACTCGCCCTAACTTATTATTTTACTTTCCCCAGTTAAATAAATTAAATACATTCACATTGCATTACAATAAACCGTTAAACATTACGACAACATTATGTCTTAATCTTCAAAAAGACACATAACAATTTCTTCACTTCCTGCTTCCACACCTGCAAGCCTTACAGGGCCTGACAAACCACAGCTTCATCAAAACAAATCCACCACACAAAACTAACAGACACATCTGAAAGTCAACATTTGAAATCTATAACACAATAAGGGTGACAGTAAAAAGACGAGCTCTAAAACATCCCCATACAACAAATAACTAAGAGTGACAACACACCAACACAGCAGCACAAGGTAAAGCAACAAAACAATAAAACAATAAACAGCATAGCACATCATTTATGTTGCAGTGAATGCTGGTAAATGAACTTGACCTACAATGCAGGGCCACACTTAATCTGACTGTTCTCCATTTATGTGCTTTTGAACAAATACAAGAAAGTCTAGAAATTATTCAATTATTATATTTACAGTGTACAGCGATAAACTGGAATGAAGTGCAACAGGGCATGAAAAGGTCCTCAGGGACGTGCGAAACGAGGAGATTCAAAAGAGTAAATCAAAGTAACTGCTTGTGCATGTGTTAGTGGGAAAACTCGCTTCACGCCAACACATACCAAAGAAGTAATACGTGTTCAATTATATCAAATAACAGTCTAGTATTTTAGTTATACAACTGCATGGCAACAGCGCCGGCATACTAAGAACCGTAAAACTGCTGCGTTGCCACCTGCTGGTCGAGGCTGGCATTGACGCAAACACAACTTCATTTTATGACCTGCAATGCACCGTTCCTAAAATACAGTCCAATTTATTACACAGAAATATATCAAGAAGAATATTATACTATATAATATAAGATTATACTGGAGCTGATTAGTGAGCTTCATCATTTCCATTAACATACATTCAGGTAGTTAAGACTTTAAATTAACAGGCAAATTAAGATGGCCATCATATTTGACCAATACCATTTTTGGCCATTTTTAAGTGAACGGTGTATGAAAAGATGAGCTGTAAAATGTTTATCGTGTCATTTTAAATGCACATCATTTGAAAATGTGCATTTAACAATTAAACTCTGTCTGGTTTTGTCCTGTTTTGCTGATCTAGCAACGATTATTCAAATGTTTTTGTATTTGCATATTTATAGACTAGCAATCATAGTGCGGAAATACAGGTTTTAAGAGTTATCCAGCTAACAACTGTAGGTTGTAAGAACGTTTTAGGAGCATTTTAAGTAAGTAACGAAAACGTTAACATGTTATTTTGAAAGTTTTAAAACACCATAAGTTGGTGAGGTAAGAATGTTAACAGGTAAACAGGTAAACAGTGTTTGATTTGTGGAAATTAATCTGTACTCATTTTTATTTTTAAAGAACTATCAAATGACGACTGATAAAAGTGAGATAATGTAGCTTTCCATGTTCTTTAAAAGTTATCTCAAAGTTATCAAAACGTTCCTGCAGTAACGGTAAGAGAACCTTTTTAACGTTTTGCATTTATCAAAAACATGATTCTTAAGTAGCAAATTGAACATTTTAGGGTTTCATTTAAAGGTTTAATTAACATCCTTTCCTAACTTTCAAAATAACATTTGAACGTTTTGCTCTGGAAACGTTTTACAACGTAAAAATTGTTAGCTGGGGTTTATAAAGTAATGTGTTACCAAACAGAGACTGAACGTTCAAATTCACATCGCATCTGAGATCCAAGACCGACCCATATGTGCTGAGGGCCACAAATGTTTGTGTGCAATACTCACAACCCGGCCTCCTGCATCCCTTTCCATATCACATGCAGATGACGAGCGCAGGACCTGCAGGTTATTTCAATCGACATTAATTTCCCTGCATTCTATTTGTCAGCTACTCGATGCCTTTAAAACAGCAACCTGGTGTTAATGCAAAAGGATTGTACCTGATGCAAACAGTTGTGCTAATACTAATAAAGAAATGAGCAACTACAAACTAAACAAACCACTACCTACACTGGTAATTGATCGTAATGTCATGTTTAAACGTCATGTCATGAAGTTTAACTGCAGATGTGATACTGTCAATCCACGTACGTTGATCTTTCTGCTGTTTACCACAGGTCAACCCCAGCTGGCCCCTGTTCTCGCGATACTGGGCGCGTTACGGTTCGCGCATGCTGCATTCTCGCGAGAATCATCCGCCATCCCTGTGGAGACAGTGGTGAGATAGAGGGACTTCTACCTGAGGGGA
Organism: Botia kubotai; assembly: GCA_036877585.1. Classification (NCBI taxonomy): domain Eukaryota; kingdom Metazoa; phylum Chordata; class Actinopteri; order Cypriniformes; family Botiidae; genus Botia; species Botia kubotai. Next base: position 14,574 of record JAZGTI010007828.1, read on the forward strand.
ACGAGGGCGAGATTTGTCCGCGTTTGCCCTCAGCAAACTCGTCCTAACATCTGTTGATGGCATCGCTCCCTAACCCAAACATGTCCAACCTCAAACCCGGCACCAAGAAGGACACCAAGATGCGGATCCGCGCCTTCCCCGTGAGTATGAGCCGGGATGAGCGCGCCTCTGGCGGCCGCGGGGATCACTCGAGGGCCGGGGTCGGGCAGACTAACAGGCCGCAGCGGCTTTAGATGTTTTCAGTCTGAGTTTAAAAGATTTTCAAAGATTTTGGAGTAGAAGACGGTCGTAAACATAATTCCATTAGTGTCTAGGTAATAAATATGTTTATACGTAGATTTTTGTATGCGGAGATGACCACTGTATAAATTGTACAAGACTCTCTATGTAGCATATATACTCTACTCTGTATATATACAAAAATGTATGTTTTCTCAACTGTAAGTCTGTTTAGCAGCGCAGATCTTTTAGAAAACGTAACCTTTTGATGTTGTTTCGCAGTGTTTTGATATGTTGTTCATATGTTGTGTCTCTTGTATTTTCTCGTCAGGCTGTCGGTTTATTGTCGCACTAATGGTAGTTTGTTGTGTAGTTTGTCACTCGAGGGATCAGCAATAAGAGCGGCCCACTAACCTGGGGTCAGAGAGAGAGAGAGTGAGAGAGTGAGTGAGTGAGTTTTGGGCAAGTTCATGGAACTGTCACTTGCCATACTGGATGTACATTTGTTGATCTTCTTCTTTTTGTAAACCCAAACATCGGTTCCTTTATGTATTGAACATGGAAATCGTCTTGGAGCCATCAATTAGAATGAGTTAAAATGATAAATCAATCAGTACTGTTTTCTCTTACATGCCAAAAAAGTATGTTTATAAACTGATCCTGGAGTTCTGTAGAATAAGTTATTATTGAAAAATAAAGCGTAGTAAGTTTAACATACATGAGATAAACTGCTTGATTCTAATAGTCTTGTTTTTGTTATAATTCGAGGTTTTTTTATTCTAATAATGCACGTTTAGATGCACATAATTTTATTTTATGTGCATTTTTTTGGTTGGGCCAAAAAGAAGTTGGCAGGGCAAGTTAACACTGAAGTACTGGCTTGACCAGGCTAGCAGAATGAACCTATACTGTTTAGACCCGCCTTCTGATGAGTTGTGTTGGATTGTTGTCACACTGAAGGCTTCGATGTGTAGATTAATTGTCACGTTGTGTTGATGTGTATTTTACTGTGAGACTGATGATTGGCGTCAAAAGCAGCTTTGTGTATTTTGTTTTTTAATCACTTTACACAGCAGAACATTTTTGCATCTGTGTGTCGTCGGTCTCTGCAATATTCTGTTCTTTTATTAGCTGCATGCAAATCAAATTATGGCCAGTGCAGGATTATGATGCTTAATGTCCTCTGATGGAAAAAATGAGGTCAGAAGCTCTAAAGGGGTAAAAACCCTTCAGTTTCCTCAGAGTGAGACACCTGTCAGAAAGTCTACATGACTTGACAAATGTCATGCAACATCAGATGAGGTGAAGAAGGTATTTGTTTTGATAAGCCATCTTTGTTCCACCCTGTCAGAGGACTTCATTAGAAATCCTTCTTGTGGTGTAACCCACCCAACACCCTCCATGTGCTCTGTGCTGATACGCTCCATGTTTTCAGCCTCTTCGTTCAGTTTCTGTTGAGCTTTTTGACAACTTGTTTGTGTTATTGCATTATTGGCTTCCACTGTTAGTATTTTAGCTGAGTTCAAACACAGCTGCATTTAGGCATACCTCCATAATTTAGATTTGTATTTATTTATTTTGTAGTCTATATGGACAAACTTGTTGATTTGTGTGTCATCATAAAATTTGTTGAGTTTAGTACCCATATGCCAGATACTGTATGTTGAGTGATGGTGCTTTCATGGGAGATCCAGGTTTGAACCTGTGCTGTGACACTCCTTCCCGCCATAATTAGATTTGCCTGGTTTTGTTCTAGCTGACGTCTGGGCTCTTCAGTGTAAGTTCTAGTGACATGTATTGACTTGAGTCTGTCTTTCACTGGATGAAGTTATTTTGTTGCTCTGAATTTCAACAGGGTTTTTTATTTTGTAGAACGGTTTCTCAACCCTTTTTAACTTAAGTTGCAGACTTTGTATAATGGAATAAAAGAATAGAACTCAAATACAGTGATGTAATCAGTTTTACAAAACGGATAGTTCCAGTCCTTGATTTTGATTGGTTGAGCCGCGTTGTAAATTACTTCATAAACATGCACCTGTGATCTCATTACATCACTATAACTGTACATGTAACTGCGTCTGTTTCACTGTTTCTAAAGAATTACACTGATGGTGGATGAATATGTTTTATTCAATATTCCAGCTTTTTTTCAAGGCTCTTTGTTCAGACCTGTGTGTGTGTGATTGTGTGTTTATTGACTTACATTCTCGTTTTGCTGCGGGGATTTCCGTTCATTGAAAAACGGGTTCTTTTTTGTCAGTTTAACGTTCTACTAACGTTCTACTGACTTCTGTGCCAATATCATAATTGTAGACACAAACTACTTTTTCTGCAAAGATCACAGTTATGAATCCAAAATGAGTTTAATTTTTGGGAATATCTCTGGGAAGCATACCTCTGGCTCGCCTGTGATTATCACTTCTCATGAGTTTACATCCCTGCTTAATAAATGTTCATTATTGGATCATAAACAGTAACTCATTTATTTGGCTTTGATCGTAGGCCACACCCTGGTTTGCTGCCACAAAGTAAACCAACTGTTTACACATGCGGTTTGTACAGTTAACGTAATGGATGTGTGCAAAACTGCTTTGAACTTCAACAGCTTCATCATAATTCAGTTCTTTTCGATTGTAATCTTTTATGTGTCATATAGGTGTGGTTTAATCCTTATCTTACTGTCCTGGGAGTGATGCATTGTGTTATGTGCCAGCTGTCAGATGTAGTCTTTTATTTTGGAGGGTTATGAGTGTTTTGTCTATATACGCAACACCACACGCCAACATGACCTTTTGTTGTCTGAGACTAACCCTGTGTTGTAACAAAAAGCTGTTGTTAATGAAAATAATACGTAAAGCCTACTTGAAATTACCCAGAACACCTTAGCAACCACATAGCAACAATGAAAAAACTACTAACCCAGTGATTTGTACTAGTTAGCTAGTTGAAGTAGCACCAGTATTGGACTAGTTGATTTCAGCACATTAGCACATCCCCTTGAAGTCACAGAGAACACCCTAGCAAACTACTAATCGAGTAGTGTGTACTAGTCAGCTTGTTGGTGTAGAAGCAGTATTTGTTGATTTCGGCACATTAGCACATTCCTAATAACAATCCCAGCCTTACATAGATGGCACATGTTAGTCTGCACCGGTCTGTCACTCTCAAAAGCTGTCTGTCTGCAGACCTAATAGAGAAAGACAGACAGGCAAGAGCTCTGAGGTGTCTGTGGTTACCTGACTTTCTTCCAGATGTATCACCCAGCAGGACTCCTGTTAGCCACACCGTGATGCGCATAGTAATTAACTGGAGCTCTGACTCAAGCTCGGCCGGAGTGTGAAGTTTTGACATGCATAATTAATCACAGCGTTTGAAAAATGTCATTTACACACATGATCAGCGATGAAATGGCAGTCAGACTTGTTTATTGTGTGATCAGTATCGCTGAGTCACTTGTAGCTATAAGGAGTTGGGCCACGGGATTGGTCGTAAAGAGAAATCGATTTTTCATTTCCTCCAGTATCTGCCAAGAGTGGGTGATAAAAATCAGTCTGTGGTGAAATTCAAATATTAAACGCCTGTTAGAAGGTTGTAAGTGATTTTTCAGTTTCGTGATGGGCGATTAGGCAGAACTTTGTCTCCCGTTGTCACGTGATTAAGATGTGTGCAAAAAATGAAACATCTGTCCTAAATATGCATTTGTTAAGATCGTATTACTATTATTATTGGTCAGTTCTGCAGACAGATGTATTTGTATAATGACTGAACTGTATGGACTGTTGCCAGGCAACCAGCTTCATACACTATAAAATGGAAAGTTATTATATAATAATAATATAAAATAATAATTTCATCTCAGTTTAACATTTTTTATACACCTAGACTTCTTTGCCCCATTAAGTTAGGAAATATTTAGTACGCTTGTCATTATTTTAAAATTGAATCGTTTATTGTGATTGAATATTTATCGTTGATTGAATGTTTCACTCGTTTTGTAGATGACGATGGATGAGAAGTACGTCAACAACATCTGGGATCTTCTGAAGAACGCCATACAGGAGATCCAGAGGAAGAACAACAGCGGGCTGAGCTTCGAGGAGCTCTACAGGAACGCCTACACCATGGTGCTCCACAAACATGGGGAGAAGCTCTACACAGGCTTGAGGGAGGTGGTCACCGAGCACCTCATCAACAAAGTATGAGCTCCTGTTTCACATCTTCATTTTCATGCTCAGCCTTGTGCAGTTTAGGTGGACATGATCTGGAGGAGACACGTGGGGTTTAACAGCTATATTAAACCTCAGAGTGCGGATATTTTCATCTCTAATCTAATTGGATGAGACGCAAAGACATTATTAAAGTTGCTTGGCAACCATTAACAACCCACAGGGAGGCTAATAAATTGCCTTGATTGTTTATTGTGACTATTATGACTAAAAGAGTAATCATTTGTTGAACATTTATTGAATTTTATCATTGCTGGTGGCATTTTATAAAGCAGCATCCCTAAACCGATACTGACACACACCTTCTGTAAAATTACTGACACACACCTTCTGTAAAATCACTGACACACACCTTCTGTAAAATCACTGACACACACCTTCTGTAAAATCACTGACACACACCTTATCATGACATGTTGCTTTAAAGTCACAAGGAAACAGAAGTTGTAATTGTTTTTTCTTTATTGTGGTCACATATCCAAGCCATGTCGCTTCTGGAGAAGGAGAAACGTATGACAGGACTTGATTTCATTCACTGGGAATTGATTGGATCGTTTCATTAGAAACTGCCTGTCCATTGGACAGTCTGTATAGTCCCGCCCTCAGGGACGGACAGACATCATAGAGAGAGATGTTGTTTAGTGAGGGAGAGGGGGTTCATGTTTTTAATAAAAGATTACAAAGGCACATGAATTCAAAAAAATGTACCTGCAATATCCCGTAATAATAAAAATAGTACATTTTGATTTCATTTTGACTTTAAAAAAACAGATGAACAGACCTGACGTGGAGCAGATTAATTTGAGAACACAGTTTCCAGTCTTCACTGTTGTTGTTTATATACAGTATGTATAAATTACACAGTGAAGACGTGAGACGTATATAAGCCTGTATATAGATGCAGTCTTAATGAAATCTCTGGGGTTTTATCTGTGTGGTGACTGTGGTTAATGATGTCACTTTTGGAGATGAAACAGATGGTGACATATCAACCTGCTGGTCCTCCAGGAGTTGCTTGTTCTCACTGTACACACAGGTGCACAACCCTTGTGCTCAAGCTTCCCTCTGGGCAGTAATAGCTTCCCTTTGTTTTGGTTTATAGGTACGAGAAGACGTACTGCACTCGTTAAACAACAATTTCCTGCAAACGTTAAACCAAGCGTGGAACGATCACCAGACCGCCATGGTGATGATCAGAGATATCCTGATGTACATGGTAGGTTGTTAAACGCTGTCTGTATTTTTACAACGTAAACATTCTAAACATTATTGTGTAATAATGCAAACATTCTTATGTTTAAGGCTCAGGGAGAAAATATGTTTTTATTTTTAATAACCTTTTTCTGTAAAGCAGCTTTGAAACGATAGCTATTGTAAAAACAGTACAAATAAATGTAAAGGTAATTTTTGATTTATAAACACTCAACAGCATTTAGAACACTTTTCAAATGTAAAATATAATATTATTCATTTCTGTGCCTGTATTTGTGTTAGAGCAGTTCAGATGATCTTTCAGAAGGCACTGAATCATTTGTCTCTCTCTTTCTCTGTAGGACCGTGTGTATGTTCAGCAGAATAACGTGGAGAACGTTTATAATCTYGGCTTGATCATCTTCAGAGATCAGGTGGTGCGGTACGGCTGCATCAGAGATCACCTCAGACAGACTCTGCTGGACATGATCGCTCGAGAACGCAGGGGCGAGGTGGTCGACAGGTCTGCCAGTGCTTCTGTCTGTCTGCCTATCTGCCTGTCTATCTGTTTGCCTGCCTACATGTCTGTCCCCTGTCTGCCTGTCTGTCTTTCTGCCTGCCTGTCTGTCTATCTGCATCTCCCTTTTCTTGTCTGTTTTTTGTTTCTGTTTATCTGCCTGCAGGTCTGCCTGTCTGTTTGTTTGTCTACCTGCCTGTCTGTCTGTCTTTAGGCTGTTACAGTTTAATAATAATAAAAATAATAAATCCTGTATCACATGCACATCATCTCAGTGCTGAATATTTCTACAGCACCCTTCTTGTCTGCT
>JAZGTI010007829.1:5547-21032 GCA_036877585.1 Botia kubotai
CAAATTCCGAGCTCGGAGCCCTCCCCCCGGACAGCACGCCAAATACGCATCAGTGATCATTTGCGATTGCATGTTAGTGCGAACTCGTGAATTAAGCATCACTTATTTGGTTTATTTTAATTCAGTGTCATTTAATTCGAGCTATTCGAGTGCGCATGAATCTGCACTTTAAATTTTCACCGGAAATATAGAGCAACCGGGTAATTTAAAAATACTCATTTCAACATACTATGATTTGGGACATACTAATTCCAATTTTGAATAGTATTTAGGATGAATAGTATGTGAATTAAGATGCAGGGAGGCTATTTTGCCTGTGCAAAGTTTCACTTGTTTCACTTTACTGCCCACTCTAAGCATGGTAATAGCCTATCCAGTGTGCTGGAATTCCAGCCAATCAGAGATGAGACTGCCGATATCTGGCTTGACAGCCAGTCACAATCTTTCCTGCTCTGTCAAGCTTGGAAGAAATTCTCAGGGAAGAGACACATGTTTGAAAACTTCAGTAGAGAAGAGGAAATTAAAAATGGGTCTAACTAAGCGTGTGACCCATGTGGTAAAATTGTACAGACGGCTTTAAAATTCTGTAAAAAAATAGTGGTCTTAACAATAGCATATCGATATCATGCTATACTTTGCGCTTCAGCACAGGAGGTGACTGTCAGGGTCCTGGCTTCCTTCTAAATTCTCTTGCCAGGATACTGACAGACCTTGTTTTTTGTGTATGATGGGATGGGATGATGATTATCATCCCATCATTAGTTCATGCCCCTTACCTGACTGCCTTTGTTACCTGTTTGCCCTATTTAATGCCCTTGTGTCTGCTGTCTTCTGTGTCTTGTTCAAAGAGCTCTATTTAGTAATAACAGTGACATCAGTGGCAGGTGTTCAGAGTTTTACGACAGTCAGTAGACCTTTTATTTCTATTACCAGTAAGTGAAGCAGTTTTTCACTACTTTCAGTATCATAGCAATGCAATCAAAACTAAGGGCTGAATCCTTTCGCCGGTGTTATTGCAGCGTACTTAGCTGCTTGAATTTTAAACACTGACACCCTTATCTCATTTTTCATGATTTCCAGACACACTGAGGAAAACATGGGTGATACTAATATGGCGGGATAAAGGTCCTACTCTTAATATAATATGCGGGAGTATGTATTTTGAAAACTGATGTGGAAAACTTCTGAAATACTGCAATAAATTTGTGTACAAAAACTTAACACAGAAGAGCACAAATACCTTTAATGACTGTTGATGCTTGAGTGAGTAGGGACAAGAGTATGTTTTTGGACTGAGGGCTAAACTTTCTGAACATTTGAGCAATCTGTAGCTTATAGGGCTCCTTGTTCATTTGCATTGATCGGTAGCAACTTGCCTGTACTAATACCTCTCAGTTCACTATATCTGACACTACACGCTAAGAAAGGAAGGAGGGAGGATATCAGGGCCTGTTGTCAACTGCTAACTTTAAACGTATCCTGCTAAAAGTTAAAAAAGTTAGTCTTAATTATGAACAATTGACGGAATAGAAATGGCTTACCACAGAGAGTTTATTTGCTCAAATTCTGCAAATCGACATACTATTTGCTTTTAGGCTACGTCAGTGTTAAACAATTTGTAGCAAAACATCTCTCTTAGTATTAAGCTCAAGTTTACAGGATAACTAGTAACCACAATACAGTGACACTGCAATTAACTTGACCAATCTGAAATAATTGATTCAGTGCTTCAACAAGCACTTTTGGATAATCAATTGCGCTGTAATAAAGGCCTGTTACATTTTACATTGCACCTTTCTTTTCAAAATATAAAATTTGATTTTAATCTTCTCATTAATAAACAGAGTCATTGTGCATACATAAATCTGTCTAATAATAATTGTTTTCCTTTTCATTCATTTACATGCATCATCATAGGCATACACAGTTACAGTTCTCAAACAACCACCCCATTGACTTCCATTTATAAAGGTGAGAAGCATCAGAACATCGTAGAGACAAGTGGGTGGCCTCTGTTGACTCAGACTGGCAAGTAATCTTTTTTTGTAATTATTACCATGGAAACTGTCCAGCCATACCCTAGCAACCAACATGAATTAGCTATATCTTAGCACCAGAACATCATAGAGACATTAAGTTAGCTATTTTGATTCACACACACATCTGTCTACTGGATTTAACCTATTGTTTTTTAAACTGTTAACTGTCTAGCTACACCCTAGCAACCATTGCTAAATCATGCTAGCATCATGGTAATTGATGCTAAAACATGCGAAAATCATGTTAGATTATGTTTAAACAATATACTAAACAATATACAAATATACTTAACAATATACTAAAACATGTCAAACTAGTCACCAATCGTGTTAGAGAATCGTGTTAGTCAGACCTAAAGTATTTCAAACCATTCAAAACTTTTCAGGTGGGGCTTTATCAAGCCAACTTAAAGTAAAAGTGCTTAATTTATGTTTTATTTGTTCACTTCTAATATTAATTTATTAATCTGTGAGCTGTGTTACCAAACACCTATATAGACCTTCCTCGAAACCAGTGAGTTCCCATAGCGACTATATTCGCCGCACTACCTTCCCAAGAGATAGAGTGCGCGGTTAGTTTTGACTCAAGCGGAGGGGCAGCTGCTGAGCGCCTCACGGGTCCGTTAAACAACGAGGGCGCGTCTGTACGGAGGCCGAGAAGAGTGCCGTAGGATCCCCAACCGCGAGCATGGCGGCGTGCTAGTGTGTCAAGACCGGGAAGCGCAAAAGAGACGGAAAACACTAACGTGCATGAATATGATCCCAGGTCACTTAAAATAGCCCGATTATAACAAACGGAGTATAATTATCCAAACCGGAGACAGTCTTACATGTAGGACGATGAGCTGAGCAGATAAGAATCTCGATTTATTGCAGATCACATCTGTTCAGTCGTTGCCCGTTGAATGCACCTGGTGCACCGGGATCTCTGCTATCATGACGCGCTACTGCGGGACGCGTGCCTTTGCGCGAGGCGCGTTTATTTTTTGCAGACAGACTTGTTTAGCATGAATATCGGTTTCATGTCGATTGCTGCGTGAGTTATTTTTATCCGTTTAGACTGGTGAGATGCGGGAGTATAAAGTGGTGGTACTCGGGAGCGGCGGGGTTGGTAAATCCGCCCTCACCGTGCAATTTGTCACCGGAACGTTCATTGAGAAGTACGACCCGACCATCGAGGATTTTTACCGTAAGGAAATTGAAGTGGACTCGACGCCGTCCGTGCTGGAGATCCTGGACACGGCGGGCACGGAGCAGTTCGCGTCAATGCGGGACTTGTACATTAAAAACGGACAGGGCTTCATGCTGGTGTACAGTCTGGTAAACCAGCAGAGCTTTCAGGACATCAAACCCATGAGAGATCAGATCATCCGAGTCAAGAGGTGAGACGTGCGTCGGAAATCACTTTCTCAGGCTTGGATGCCAAGTCATTTCATTTAATATCAACATTATTAGATGTCAAAACTGACATATGTGTTTTAAGTATCTTTTAATCTCTAATGCAGTTGGGCCTTTGCAGGCCTGTTGCTTGATTCATGATGCCTCATCAGATAAGACACACACTGTTGAAAGGTGAAAGATGATACTATTCAGAACCTGATCCACAGTTTTGAGGAAAAGACCAGTTGCATTCATGCAATTCTCATGACATTATGGGAACCTTGTAGTGATTTTGTATACATTGTTAAAAACAATGTTAAAAATGTGTTCAAAGACCAGTTTGTCCAATAAGTTGCTCTCTAGAATGAGAATGCCCCATTCCCAATATATCAGCCTTTGAATAGTTCTTTGATATGAGGAGCCAACTTTTTAATAGGACACATCAAAACAAAAAACTCCACCCATTAATCCACTTTGTAAAAAGTTTTTGTCAACCTACAAAATGTGCTTTATGTGGTTCAATGTCAGCGGACCAAAATGCATTACATTATAGCACGCAATTAAAGGAGGGATATAAGCCTATATCTCAGAATGCCTCCAGGCACACACCCATAACACCCTCAAACTCAAATCATTTCTCTCTGTATGTTTCTTTAGAACAGACTGGGAGAATCAAGGGACATTATACTATCATTATACTATACATCATTTTTTAATGACAAGGTGTGGCCTGTGTAACCCCGCCCTCCTTATCTGCTGTTGAGCAGTTATCACAGTGGAAAGCTGAATTTGAGGAAAGCTAAACAATGTAAATTCTTTGGGAAATTCCACATCGAGCTGAGGTTTACATCCAATCACAATGTTACAGCCTCTTTTCAGAAAAGATGTCACACACAACCAGGACAGTCCTCAGAAGACAAAAGTGACATCACAGCATTATGTCTAATCTACATTCCCATCACCATGTTGACTGTAAATTGCTGGTATACACAGTAATGTAAACATGTCCACTTGAGTTTTGTAGTATAAAATCTGTTTCAGGTATGAGAAGGTGCCTGTGATCCTAGTGGGAAATAAGGTGGATCTGGAGAGCGAGAGGGAGGTGTCCATGAGGGAGGGGCAGGCGTTGGCCGAAGAATGGGGATGTCCGTTCATCGAGACCTCCGCCAAGAGCAAGACGATGGTGGATGAACTCTTTGCCGAGATCGTACGGCAGATGGACTATGCAGCGCAACCAGATAAAGATGATCCATGCTGCTCCTCCTGCAATATACAATAACCCCAACACACACACACACAAATGTTACAGTAGCTTTGATAGACTTTCGAATATCTGCGGTTTCACGACATTCTGTATTTATAGACTGACAGTGATTTTAAGGATTTTTTTGTCACTGGCCTTAGCTTTCACAAGTCCTGTTTGAGCAGAATCTTCAGTAGGGTTAAGTTGCCCTTTTTTGTTTTGGGTTTTATTGTCTGGATGATTTTATCTGAATTTGTCACCAGATCAGAGAGAGGGAGAGAGAATTAGAGAAAGAATAGGGTTCATATTGTTTCATCCAACCTTCTAAGGTAAAGCAAGTTTTTTCTTTTTTTATCAATGTTAAAATGCTCTCAAAAGCAGACACAGTGTGTAATCCATTCATGGATTATATCCCCCAAAAGTCTAAATAATCAAAACATATTACTAAATAATCAGCACACAGTGCTGTTGAAAAGTGAATTTGGGGTGGGCTTATCTAGATGGGAGGAGTGTTTGAAAACACTCAGGATTTTTGCTTTTCCTATTTTCTGGTAATGTTAATGGTGCAGAAATGATACTCTTCACCTTTGATTACATTAAATGATTGTTAAAGAAAAACAATCTAAAAATGATGTTTAGTTTCTTCTATGCATCTCATGTTTCATACAAAGACAGACTTTATCTCTGTTCCAAAACCTAGTCAACTGTCTACCTATAAACATACAGGCAGCACTAGATGTAGCCTACATGAATTACAAAATTCTGAAACATTTTCTAAACAAAACAAATTGAGAAAAAGAGTTGAGAGAAATGAAGCATACTGAAAGGTCTACTTTAAGAATGTTTTAAACAAATTTTTGTGTGAGCTGTTTATTTTTATGCTTATTAAAATTTTATTAGCTTAGCAACATGCTAACATCTGAATCTGTTGGAATCAATTGTGAGTGAAATTTGCCTTATGTAGTTTCTGCCTATGTAATGCATTTCTGTTATTCGTGATGTTCAGTGATAGAATGCTGCCTGTGTGCCAAAGTAGCTCAAAAGGGTTTGGACAGAGCTGTTGTCTTTGTTTTATTCCAATCATTTTGTATCAGTTGTGGGATATTTTTTCTCTGATTTGAAGAACATGAAGATGTTATATTGACTGGTAATGAAATGACAACACTACTGTTAGCTGTTCGAATTTCAACAACGTTTCAAGCAGCCCAGTTGAGTGTAAATGATGCAACATACTGCAGTTATTGAATATATTGCTAATGTTTGCTAAACAGGTTGTATTATTATGTAATAATAGCAACTTTGACTCAACTGATTAATTTATTTTTCTAGATGTTAACTGTTTATCATTCATTAGCTGCATTTACATGGAGCATTCGATTGTAAAAGTCCAAACCGAATTAAAATGTTTCATGTAAACACCTCAGTTGGAATAAAAAGGCCCAAACTGACTGAAATTTTAATCAGTTTGTGAGGGGTGGGATAAACTTATAAACTGATCATACAAAAAAAATCCACCATCTAAACAGGTTAAACAGTTTTCTAATGTACATGCCTGGCCTTGACACAATTCAGTTCAAGAAGTCAGGGGTCGTCAGAATGCAAAATGGTTGTGATGATGAAATCTGTACATGTTTGCATGGAAACACTGTATCCCATGGGGGAGAATACCTGACAGAAGAGATTGTTTTAGAGCGTTGCACCAAACAGTCACCCTTACTTAAGTGTTTATACTAAGCATTTTGCAATAGTTTCTGTAAAAACACAGCAATAGAAAAGTGGTTTCTATAGCACACTGTGTTCATTCATGTCACCGACACCCAAATGCAGTTATTCTGTTTGAAAGCGCCAGCACAAGTAAACATCATATCATATTACATAACATCTCACGTAAACAGTCAACCAGAGTCTTTTAATCAGAATGATTTCAATCATTTGACAAAAATGTATGTATGCAAATGTGGCTACAGTGTATGTCTCCATCGATTCTGCAGTGTTTGTGTTTCACTCGCATCATTACAAAGTTTGAGTTGTGGATTTTCCACACAAGTTTGAAGGTCTGACTTCAAATGAAGTCTCTTCACTGATTGGATGGGCTGTAGTGGTGGAGAACGTATCTCTTTGACAAAGACAACTTCTAATTTAAAGGAACTCCATTGGATCCCATTTTCCACTATCTGAATATAATTCTGTGGGGCTCAATCCTTTTTTCTATGCTTCTCTCTCTTTAACTTCCACTCTTTCACATGTCTCTTGAACATCTCAGCCCCCTTTCTACATTCACTCTCCATATCCTGCCATGCTTATAATGGTTCATTAATGGAGATAGTGATGATGATTTGGTGGACTGTAAATACATTTGTACAGAGGTTTTCTTAGAAGCCTTCTCATGGCAGGTCTTGAGTTTAGACCTCAAGGCTGAATGGAGAGATTATAGAGATTCATTTTTTTAAATATTTTTATATAATAAAGCAAGATTTTAAAATGTTTTATACACAGAGATTGGTAGATCTACAAGTAAAATCTGTTGACTTTAGCAATCCTTGTTACAATATATGCCAATAGTGACAGTTCAAAAATGAGAAAAAAGCACTTTGTGTATTTTTTTTGTATTTTTTAATAAGTCTTTACCACCTTGAGTGGATTTTGATATTCTGGGAACTATTAACAGACCAGAATTTTGAGACCGTATTGTACAAAAATGCAACCAAGATTATTCAATAAACACTGCTCATTCCATCATCACTTCATCTTCTGTTTTAGCAGAAGATGGCAGTTTTATCCCCAATAAGAATATTTATTATTGTCAGCCACTTTAAACATTGTAAATACACAGTTTGAACTTTAACACTGCACTGTGCTTACATACAGGTAAATAAAAAATAATTATTAAATTAAATAAAATTTTATTGAACCTAAAGTTAACTAAATTGTACTGTACTTAAATGTTAAGTAAAAATGTACTGTACTTGATAAAAAAATAACGGGCTATATGTGTAAAATTTGCAAGTAACAACAGTAACAGCTGTAACAACTGTACTAAAATGAACCAAAGCATTTCTTGCTATGTCCAAAACAATGACTGCTTTCTGAAACAGAAACACACACACATACAGAAAGAAACTATAAGAATAAAACAAAAGTGAGAAGGAGCATTAGGAACAACAACTGTACTTGAACACACACATCGTATTGGTGACAAATGTGAAAGTGTCAGACAAGTATGCCAGCTAACTGAGTATCAGTCCAAGACCGCACAGTGTCCTTGAAAATTTCTGACAAGGGGAAATTTGTATCTTGTAAGAACATCTGGACCTTTTTGTGCAATATGAAAAGCATCTTTCCTCTTGAAAGCCACCTTACTTCAGTATGAAGTAAGAGTTTGACATGCTAACTGCCCATTTTCTCGCAGAGCACACGAAATAAGCGAGAATAAGCTGGCCTTAATGAAGTTCACAGTTTTCACAGCAGAGTCCAGAACAGACTTCAAGTCATCAAGCATCTACTTCACTGCCAGTGCCTCACAATGGATGCTGAAGTAAGTCCAGCGCATGTTACGACCTGTTATAGCCCTCGCACCATCTATACACAGTCCCATACACTTTCCAATCCATTCTCTTGGATTTGTCCTTGAGTCTTCTGCATACCACTTGAGACAGTAGCACACTTTGAGAATGACTGGCCTAGACAACCTTGTGATCGTTTCATTTATTATTTCTTATATAATGTTAAGTATATAATTTAATTTTTAAATCATTGACGCATCACTTATTCGGCTTATTAATTCAGTGTAGCGTCCACTTTAAATTTTCACTGAAAATAGTAGACCATTTGGATACTTTAAGGATACTCATTTTAAAATATTACAATTTGAGACATACTAAATTTAATTTTGAATACTATTTAGAAAGGATAGTACGTGAATTGGCACACAGGGTCTGTGCTCACTCGGCTCTCTCTGCGTGCTTGCTGTTAACTTGACTTTTGAGACTGGAGGTGGGACAGTGACTGATGTTTCAGCTCCTTTGATTGGTCACTTTAAACACCCAGTCCCCTATAATCTCTAACCCTCTGACCCCTTTAATGTTGGAGAAAAATAGGTAAACACTTCTAAAACATACTAATATGCCATCCACATGAAGGAAGGGGATGAGAATTACATGGCTATTTTTGCATTTTTCGTCTTTCGTCTAAAATCATGAAATTTGTCTCATTACTTTGAGGCACGCCGAGTCAAGTTTATCATTACCATGTTCTGAGGTGACCTGTTTGGTAACAGGTAACAACATTTACAAAAGTGCATATTGTTATGCAAAAACATATTGTTATGCAACTTCTTTCTTTAGATTCTCTGGCTCATGCACAGTACTACAATACCAAATTTGTCATAGTCAATGCTACTTTCTGTCGCCCATTTTGAATTACATTGAAAGTCTACTACTTCGAACCCCTCCTACAGCATTTGTCTGATTTGCACGAAAGGGGCGAAAACCTTTGCTGTTAGTTGTTTTAATTTGTTATTTGTTTTATTTGTTAGTTGTTTGTAAATTGTTAGTTTTTTATTCTTCTTTTTTCTTGTGTCTATAGCAGCCCATAGAACTATAGGTAGAGTCTCTACCATAAACTTTCTAGCGTGACCAACAGTTAAAAATTTCCCTTGCACCCTCTGATTCCTTGGCTCATACCTATTCAAACACACCCTATGATGTTATTACTATCATGAACATTTTCCCACCATTTCGAATTTTTAAAAAAAAACTACTTTTTTTAAGTCTTCCTAGGGCGTTGGTCAAAAAGTTTATGGAATTTACGTTGTGAATTTGCCTTGTATATCACATCTAACAATTTTACAGCGAACATGTAAAATTGGACTTGAGGCTGTATCTTTGCCATGCTTTGCTATATTGACAAAGATTGATTTGTGTCATCACAGGCTTATCTTGAGTATGCATGCAGTTTCACCACAGCGCCACCTGTTGGTCCAAATATAAAAAATAGCTATTTTTGCTTGTCTAAAATCATGAAATTCATCTCATTAGTTTCCTTGATGCATGCTGAGTCAAACAATATCTGATGTTCCATGGTTGGCCATTTTGGGCGTGGCCTGTTTTCATAGATTTGCACAAAATTTGGTATGTAGCATATAGAGACTCACAACAAAAAGATGGAATTTGTGTCAATTGCTTGACTCGTTCTCTTATACCATGTCAACAAATGACATGTTGTCAATTGACATGTATGACAACATGCATATGCAATGTTGAAAATAAGTTTCTTTGTTTTGGTGACATTAAGGAAAAGGTGACTGACTGTCATTTTGCTATTATAGAGGTAAGTACTATTGGCCTATAATGATTTAATTCTGAGGGGCAGTTTCTTGGGGACAGGAGTAATAGTAGCTTTTTCCTGCGGGTGGGAATAGTTGCTGTCTGTAATGACTAAAGAGTGAATGAAGAATGGGAGAAAGCACCAGGCATCTTAGGCAGCCTTCATGCACACCTCATGTCTTACCAATCTCTTCCGTCTTCCTTCTCGGCTAATGTCACTACTGCTAAAAAGACATATTTTCATCACAAAATTAACAATGCTTCTAACTCCCGCATGCTCTTTAAAACATTTTCTTCCCTCTGTCCTCCTCCTTCACCTCCATCTTCAACACTCACTACTAATGACTTTGCTACATTCTTTCTCAGCAAAACTGCAACAATCAGCGCACAATTTGCCACACCTCAGACAGACTTGCTACGCCATCAAAACCACAAACACATCTTTTTCTCAGCTCTCTAAGTCTGAGGTCTCCAAACTCATGCTTTTTAACCATCCTACCACCTGCCCGCTCAATCCCATTTCATCTCATCTCTTTCAAGCTATTTCTCCAGCAGTCACACCAGCACTTACTCACATAATTAACACATCTCTTCACACTGGTATTTTCCCCACTACATTTAAGCAGGCTAGGGTAACCCGACTGCTGAAGAAACCCAACCTAAATCCATCTTGAAAACTACTCGAAAACTACAGACTGGTATCCCTGCTTCCATTCATGGCCAAGATTCTGGCCATGATTCTGGAAGTCATGTTCAATCAAGTCTCTGCCTTTCTTACTTAAAACAACCTCATGGATAACAACCAATCCGGCTTCAAGAAAGGTCATTCGACCGAGACTGCATTGCTCTTGGTCGTTGAAGATCTCAGCCTGGCTAAAGCGGACTCTAAATCGTCAGATCTTATCCTGCTGGATTTGTCAGCCGTTTTTGACACTGTAAACCACCAGATCCTGCTGACTACGCTCAAATCACTGGGCGTCACAGGTACTGCACTCCGGTGGTTCAGATCTTACCTCTCTGACAGGTCATTCAGCGTGTCTTGGAGGGGAGAGGTGTCCAACCAGCAACATCTAGACACTGGTGTGCCCCAGGGTTAAGTTTTTGGACCACTTCTCTTTTCCATCTACATGGCGTCTCTAGGATCTGTCATTCAGAAACATGGCTTTTCCTATCATTGCTATGCTGATGACACTCAGCTCTACCTCTCTATCCACCCTGATGATCCCATGGTACCGACTCGCATCTCAGCCTGCCTGATGAACATATCGTGTAGGATGAAGGATCTCTGGATGAAGGATAATTCGCTAATGCAGCACAACTCCTTGTTCAAGCTCTTGTTCTCTCAAGACTGGACTACAGCAATGCTCTCCTTGCAGGGCTTCCGGCTAGTACTATCAAACCCTTGCAGTTGATCCAGAACGCAGCAGCTAGAGTGGTCTTTAATGGGCCTAAAAGAGCACACGTCACTCTGCTGTTCATCCTGTTGCACTGGCTACCAGTAGCTGCTCGCATCAAATTCAAGGCTCTGATGATTGCATTCAAAGTGATTACTGGATTCGCACCTCCTTACCTGCTCTCACTTCTTCGCATTTATGTGCCCTCCAGAAACTTGCGTTTAGCTAATGAACATCGCCTTGTGGTTCCATCCCAAAGAGGGAAGAAATCACTTTCCCGGACTCTTACTTTCACTCTGCCCGGTTGGTGGAATGAACTACAGAACTCTATCAGAACGGCTGAGTTACTAGAAGTTTTTAAGAAATTACTACAAAATTCAACTATTTAGTCTTCACTCCCTTAACTAATCAACTAACACACCGCTACTACTTCTACTTCTGTTATTAAAAAAAAAAACAAATTTGCTTCTTACACTGTGTTGGATTATCTAAGACCTGTTTATAGCACTTATTCATTGTTGCTCTGATAGTTGTTGAAATTGCTTCCTTGTCCCCATTTGTAAGTCACTTTGGATAAAAGCGTCTGCTAAATGACTAAATGTAAATGTCCATGTACGCAAATGTTGTCTTTTTAATTTCATTTTGCACAGAGCGATTAATATCGCTCAGTGCAAGCCAGTCTTTGTGGTTAAATGCTTGCCGTTACTTCTTGAGGTTTGTTTTGATGAGTCATTCGTGGTTTGGAGTTAGGATATTTTCTTACAGTTTTGATTGGAATGGTAGATGTCATACAAAACTTCTTGTAGTCCATTATGTAACAGTTTTTATATTCAAATAACCATAAAAATACACCAGTCCCTGCTTGAAAGGGACCCCTGGAGTTCTGCAGTTGCATTCTCTGCCCACTGAGTGATGCTGTAGGTGACTGTTTTTCCCTCCTCAGCATTTGTCTATATTGTGGAAGCACACAATATAGACAAATATATTTTCCTTCCTTATAAGAATATTCACATACTGTTTAAAGGATGGAAGAACACTGTCTAACTTACAGCTATTAAAATCCCCCAAAATAAGCACTGGAGCACCAAGATACTTGCTTAGCATTATCTAGCATAGTATGGACATTCTGAGCTGCTAGCTCAGCTGCCATGTTGGTGTTACTGCCAGGCAGAATGTACACAACACAGTTGATAACCACATGAAAAATTCCTAGGAGAGCCACATCTTGGACAGAGCATCGGTAATGGCCTCCCAAAAGTATTTCTGCACTCGGCATCTAGCATGTAAAATGTCCACCTTATTAGAGAGTGTAATGACGGGTCAGACGGATCCATCTGCAGTAGGTTTTAATTACAGAGATGTCAAACATACAAAGCACAGGCACAAGCTTAAATCCAATAACAGGCGAGGGTTGAGACAGGTGGCGATCTATTGTTAACGTGGACCTGCCACAGGGTCGGGGCGGGCAGCTGAGAATCACAAAACACTAAACAGGCAATGGTCGGGGCAGGTGGCAGACAAAGATACAAACAGAACCAAATATACAATCCAAATGGGCAGGCGGCAGAAATCACAATCCAAAACACAGTCCAGGTCAAACACAGTAAATCCAATATATAATCCAGAAAAATGCTCAGAAATGTCAAACAAGACTTCGCGAAGAATGGAAGTTAGTTTCCGGTTTAAATTCAGTGCAGTAATGATGATAAGGTGTGAGTCCGGAAGTTATCAGGTGAGTGCAGTGGTTGATGGGAATTAAAGTCCGACTTGAAACGTTTAATACTCCGGGGAATGTTCTCTCTGCTGCCGTGGTGGAGAGGGAGCTGGAGCCTCCACCGTAACAGAGAGATTGTAAATTAGTCATTAGAAGAGGGGGGTTGAAAGGACGCCTCCAAAGCCTTGTGCGTACCCGTCCTCACCTTCCTTGTTTCCTCGGCTTGCATAGGATGTCAGATGGAATTACATCTGATGGTATTAGGCCAGGAAAGACAGAGCTTGGAGAAGGTGGAGATCTTGATGGCAGTATGCCAGTTTGTTGCTTCTGTACACACCTGGGTGAAACGCTGCACTCCTGAGGTCGCCGGTTATCAATAAAAAAGATCACCATAATCCTCAGCATTTTTCCAGATTATATGTAGATCATACCAGCCATGGTGATAATTTATAAACACACACAGGATGTAGACAAACTTAGATAAGGACAAAAACAAGAAAGAAAAACTTAACACACACAGACCAAGAGCACGTCAATTTATTAATGTATACATACTACATTTATTACATGGATGATATTCCATATAGTTCCATTAGCTATAGTTCAAATTAGCTATAGATCATCGGGGACTCTATCATCTGGTGTTCTAAATGCTTCCCACTTTCTGACAAGGAAATGAAAGACATTTCATCTGATTTGATTGTGAATAAACCAGAATATACTTAATTAAGAGAACAAAAACAGTTTCTAAACCATGGGCCCCTAAGCAAAAGATCATTAACATTATTGTAATCATACTAACACGATTATTGAAAATGAAATGATCACAGACAATAGGTTTGATGTACTCTAACTGAAACCTGGTTTAAGTCTGTTTTGCCAGGCTACTGTTATATGCACAAGCCTTGTCTGTTTAACCACAGCAGTGGTGTTGCAACAATCTATAAAGATTCTTTTAATGTTACTCAGTGTAACGGAATAGTGTTTGCAGAGATGGAGTAACTAGGACGAAGAAGCTGAACGTAGAATAGCTAACAGAATTTAAGGTATTTAATAACATGAGAACATACAAACACTAACTGTTAGATTAAAACAAAGGAGAAGATATAACAGACGTACAGTAGCATTATTAGGTCAGGATAATTCACAGGAATACAACTAATAACAAACCACAATCACAATAACCGACAACCATCACAGGACAAAGGAGAACTTAAATAGGAATACAAATCAGGGTGAAACAGGTGATCGTCATTATTAACAAAGGCAAAAACGGATCAAAACAGGAAACTACAAAATAAGAGTCCGGGAATCGTTACACTTAGCCAGCAGGACACAGGTTTAAATCGTTTGACATGTTTGTGCTAAATGTTATGCTATGATAAATATACCAAAAACCCATTTTCTTGTACAGGCTACTGTGTATACAGCTCTAGAAACTTACACTCAAGGCCCTAATGTGAAAACCTGTAAAATAAARATCTGAATGTTAAGATGTTAAGGAGAAGGCTCCCGCTCCACCTCCTCTCCGCCACCAGAGGGAACCTTCTTTAGAGTACTAACACTGATTCGGACTACAATTCCCATGGGCCCCGTATCTGGGGCTGATTACTTCCTGTTTGATACGCCTGTCTTCAATCAAGCGGCCTATTTAAACCCCGGACTCATTATACTCAGGGCGATGTCTTGTTTTGCCCCGGCTAACATTTCAGAGCGGTTACCTGGTTTTCTTGTTTGGATTGTTTCTGAAAATATTTAGAGACGACTGCAAAATTGGTTTTAATCTTTATAGGCATGTGTTTAAATAAAATGAGTATGTTTGTTTAATTCTATAAACTACTGACAACATTTCTCCTAAATTCAACATAAAACATTGTCATTTAGAGAATTTATTTGTAGAAATAAACTTTGGTCAAAACAACAAAAAAATTGCTGTATTTTTTTAATTTTTAAGTTCGTTCGTTCTAACACAACACAATACAGTACTAATCGTTTAGGAAGAGTTCAAAAATCAATATTTGAAGGAATAAAATAATTTGATGGCATGCTCTCCACCAGTCTTTCACATTGCTTCTGGGTGACTTTATGCCACTCCTGGCACAAAAATTCAAACAGCTAGCTTTTTTTGATGGCTTGTCCATCCATCCATCTTCTTGATCAGATTCCAGAGGTTTTCAATGTGGTTCAGGTCTGGAGATTGAGTGGGCCGTGACAGGGTCTTGATTTGGTAATCCTCCATCCAAACCTTGATTGATCTTACTTGTGGCATGGAGCATTGTCCTGATGTAAAAACCAATCCTCAGAGTTGAGGAACATTGTCAGAGCAGAAGGAAGCAAGTTTTTCGCGGACAACCTTGTATGTGGCTTGATTTGTGCACCCTTCACAAAGAT
>JAZGTI010007830.1:1552-21029 GCA_036877585.1 Botia kubotai
CCCCCCATGAGGCATGGATACCTTAAATTCCACATCTGGCTTCCCCCCTCCCTCTTACTTCCCCCGGCCTCTGGTTTCAGATCAATAGAGCTTACTGAACATATATATGCAACATACAGTGTGATGTCATTGAGTTGTCATTTTCATATTTGGTATCATTTTAAAAGATTATGGTGTGATTGGTAAAAAGATCTCATTTCTATTATTGCGGGATGTAGCATTTTAAGGGCTTAAAACTTAGAAAATAATCTACAGTCCTGTCATGGGTGTGTCCTTTCCAGGAGACCTGGACTTTGTAGTGTGAACTATCCCAGTGGGGTGACCGTTCAGGTCACGAGAACATACCAGACCAAATTGGCTGTAGATTTTATGACTCTGTGTCTCATTTGTCAGGTATGAATTTGACTTTGTACCCTGTTTTTGTATTTTGTTGATCATTTATTATTGTCCTTGAATTCGAATTCATGTTATATCTTTATTTTGTTAATTGATGCTTGACTTGCCTGGCAAAATAAATTGTTTCCTTGACATATTTGAAATTCTTAAGAAATTATTACCAGTAGATTATAAGGAGTCCAAGGTTACCGCAAAATAAAGTGTCAGGATAAGATCAAACTGGGGACTTGTATTTGAATGGAGCATGGAGCACATCAACCAAGATATTCAGAGATTTCTATCTATCACCTGACTTAGCAAGTTGCATGATCGTGACTAAGACAATTGTTTTTAGATCTGAGCAAGCATGGAGAGGCCAGGTTTACTGCTATTAGTTTACCCGGCAACCTCTGACTAAAGATCAGACTGACCGTTTTGTGATCATGAGATCCGCGTATATCAGCCGGCGCGAGACTGTGCGACTTTTGGGTCCCTAATGAAAGAATAACTAAGAGTATGAAAATTTACAAATAATCAAAAGTTAAATTATGATCAACAGACAAT
Source organism: Botia kubotai (assembly GCA_036877585.1). Taxonomy (NCBI): domain Eukaryota; kingdom Metazoa; phylum Chordata; class Actinopteri; order Cypriniformes; family Botiidae; genus Botia; species Botia kubotai. The sequence goes on from JAZGTI010007830.1 coordinate 2,492, forward strand.
TTGGAATAACTAGCCTAAATGACATATAAAATTGGAGTTAGATTAAAATAAACCATAGAGACAATTAATCAAATTATATTAAAATAAAGAACTTTTACGGAAGTGCTATGGAAAAGCAGAACATCCACGCCATTGGATTCCGTCATTGTGCCAATGAGTGGTCCTTTACAGTAACAAAGGAAAAAAGTTTGTAGAGAGCCTGAAGGTTGTCTGTTTATTGTGTTTATTGCGTATTCAGCATCAGAGAGATTTGTGCTGAGGTTAATATAATGCTTTGGGGCACTGAGTGAAATTTACATGCAGTCTAGCATGGCACCGGAAATAAACCACACTATTGACTCATACATCAGACAATTAAACTCATCATGTTCACGAGCACCTGCTTCAATCAGGTTACCAGTCAGATTCAGAATCAGTCGGTGATCAGTGGGGATTCAGTTGTACCAGTCCTAACTAAAATCTCCTGGTTGGTCCATTCACTGCCTCTTATCACACAGGACCAGTTATCTGTGTGGTTTGTTCATCTGTGTGGAGTGAGTTAGTGGAAAGCCATTTAAATTGCCCTCTCTATTACAAATCCCTATTGGATGTCAGACACTTTGAATGGTTTGGTATTTCGCTGAAAGAAGTTCTTTAAATCTAAAATCACTTCTTGGAATTTTTAAAGAAATGGCAGTTACTAAAAAGCATCCAAAAACGCAGCGTCTTGTCAAAAAACTTTACCTAGAGACAGATACAGCACTCAAGGACCAAGATTGGGCTTAAACTGTTTTTAAAATGAAGACAAGTTGCTGCTATTTTCCTATTATTAAATATTTCATTAAATGAAATACCCTGATGACTATGTTTGAAAATGTATTACTTAAAAGATACCAGCATGTTCGCTAAGTTAAACAGCCTATTTTTAGCATTTGACTTTGGGTTTTATTGTTAGGGAAGACAGGTATGAGGAAATTTGAAATTGTGTGAATCAATCTCATTTATGTTAAGTACTACACAGCACACAATATTGTTGTGCTTAACTTGTTGTGTAGCTGTTCTATAAAGCAGAAGGTGGATTGCTCTGTGCGCTGTCTCTCACTGGGCAGGTGATAGCTTTATTGACTGCAGGACACTGTGTGCCATTGTCATCACTTTGTCTGATATCCACTCATTCTCAAGAGGCCCTGAACCCCCAGATACCACAGGAACAGCAGGAAACCTGAAAAAACAAAAGGTTTTTAAACTCTGCATTAAATAAATTGAACAATGAATATGATTTATAATCAACATTTTTTCCATGAATACATTTCCATTCAATGAATCAATGATCTTAATACCGATTCATCATATATGCATTGTAAAGAAGAACCGGGTGTCATTATGGGTACTTTTATTGAATTATTAAGCAGGGATGGCAAATTTCAGTTGTATTGTCAGGAATAAGAGCAGTAATGAGCGGGAAACTGCTCTGCTGTTCCGATGAGTTTATGACGGTGAGTGTAAGCTGCTTTCAGTTTTGGTCAGAGGCTAAATAAAATTCTCCAAATGGTCTGAAAGAAATGACTTGATTTTACTGTATCATCCCCATTGTACCACGAATCGATAAGAATGGATTCATTATACCTTTAAGAAATCATTCAAAGATTATAGTTTCAGGTGTGACATCTGCATGAAATATTTAGACTACATCAATGAGACAGCTTCAAAAACTATTCAAACTTTACAGTAATTTGGCTGTAATTTACAAGTTATCCAAAACAACTTCATTTTATAGTTCAGGTGTGTCTCTATGCATACCTCTATTAAACGACAATACATAAAAACAAATAATCAATACATAATACATAAATACACAATACATAATAAAAAAAAATCTAAGGCAGTATCATATGTATATTTCACAGAGAACGCAATTTCACAATGCACTGTGGCATCTCAGTAATATTACATCTTACAGAGCAAACAAGACTTAAGTATAAGTCTTAAGTACAACATCTTAAGTATATTTAAAATGTTGATTTTAAATATACTTAAGGAATTTATTCCATACCAAAACGAATTGATAGAAATAGTACAATACAAATTAAACTAGACTGCTTTACCTTGTTTTATTATTTGTGTGTGCTATTATACTCTTAGAATATTGTATATTATAGAATATTGCACAGTCAGTTTAACATGATAGTGTAACGCAAAACTATTAAAGTAATTGTAGGTTGAGTGTATTTAACATGAGGAGCTGCCTATGTATAGCAGTTCAAATAAATCACTTTTATTTTAGTCAGAATGCTGCCTTGAAAAGCAGCTGCCTATATAGGCAAGGCAGCTCACTAGGTTTTGAAACAGAGCAATAAGTCTCTTTCACAGCTAAATTTACATATTTTCAGAAGAATTATCTGGGCAACTGTTTGTATTATGCAAAGTTTGAATAGAGAAGAAAATATGTAGTAATATCAATACAGTGATGCTGCTGCCACTACACTGACTTCCACTGTCAAGACCCCAGGAGCCATATGTTATACATGCCATAGCCCACTCTAAACATGATGAATAACCCATCACACATTACAGCCCTTGGGCTGAACTGTGTCATGAAGACACTATTACAGTTTTTTTTATTAACAGAAGAACTCCTGTATGATAAGATAACTGATGTCTGGAAGCATTAAATAATTATAGTGTATTAGTGAAATATCTATATATAATATATATCTATAATAAATAGCGAGTCACAGCATTCTGAAATATTTCAAACTTGGCATTCATGCAAACACTATTATTAACTGACAGATAAATCCATAAGTGGGCAGGTGTTATCTAACAGAGTTCCTTAAGCTCTTTTAGCAGGCATTTAGCTGAGGTGATAATGTTGTATGCAAATCTGTATGATAGCTGTCAATGACACCTAAATTAGATGTAGCTGCCACCAACTGTTCAGCTTGTTTTAACAAGACGTTTAGGTGTGAGTAAATGTGAAATAGATTTATATTTTTAAATAGACTTATGAAAAGTCATTTCTCATAACTTCTGCTGCTGTGAATGTACACACAAGCAAATGTGGTGAGCGCACCACAGCAATAAGTACAGCACACTTGTCTGGTTTTCTAGTGTGTTTAGCTGTCAGCAGCCTCACACCTGTAATCCTCCTGCCACTCCCAACAAGCAAAGTGAAAACCAAACATACAGCACTGTAATGACTGCTAAACATTTCCTTCCACATCCAACTGTTGGAAATGCAATGGTCTCTTAAAGGAAGAGCTCTTCCAAAAATAAAACTTTTGTTGTGATTTGCTTACCCTCTCTCAAAACTTTTATGGTTTTCGTTCTTGTGTGGAACATGTAAGGAGTTATTTTTAGCACAATGTTTAAACTGCTATTTAATGTACAATGACAGTGAATGGCAACCACAGTTTTTAAGGCAAGATATTCAGTAAACTTTATTTTCAGTTTGTTCCTTACAAAAAGCTATCAGATGACTTGGAATATAAAGCATGACTCGTTTAATGCTTTCATCTTGACAGCTCTAGTCCCCATCCACTTTTCTTCTATGGACAAGACCAGCATATACATTCTTCAAAATTCTTTTTGTGTTTCATGGAAGAATGATATTCATTTACATTTATGCATTTGTCATACACTTCTATCCAAAGCATTTCCATATGCATTCAAGTTATACATTTTGTCAGTGCATATGTTTCCTGGGAATCAAACCCACAACCTTTGCGTTGCTAACGCAATGCTCTACCAACTGAGCTACAGGAACATGAATCTGTGATATTCATTTTTATGTATTTCTTTAAGACTGTCAGCCACACAGGCAAGGAACACCCACTGTAACATTCAGCAAGATTTCAAAACAGAAGGAGAAAAACAACATAACAACAAACAAGAACACAACCTGGGTGCTAAAGAGGAGGGGAGAAATCTGAGAGGGGGAACTTGGAGATGCTGCAACTGAGGGTGGGAGGGATAGAGGTGAGGTAAAAAGAAAAACACAAGAGAGAACAGACAGCCAGAGCGGCAGGGAGACAGACAGAGGTAAAGCAGGGGCAGAAGATGCCACACTCCAACAGGCAACCATGACAACGATAGCAAGTCCATAACAGGGGCAATCAACCCTGACAGACAGTGGGGAAGATTACAAAACATATTAAAACAAGAAAAACAGCTTCCTCCACGTGAAAGGAATGAACATTTTTCTCCTGAAGAAACCTAGATTCATTTGAATTGTTTTGACTCTTTTATCAGGTCTGAAATGTTTTCCCCTTCTTCAATTTTAGAGAGGTGGGGTTGAATAAAAATCTCTCCTGTCACTCATCAGGGTGGACTGCACTGGAAACAACAGACAGCTGGAAACCACAAGCTGATGATGTGCCACTGTGACTCTTCAATGAAGTGCCTGTGGTGGGCTTAATACCCCTCAATGTTTGTTCTCTAGAGCAAGTGACCAGGTGCACTGTGAGCGGATATGAAAAGGGAATGATCTTGAAATGCGCTGGTGAGATACGGGAAATAAAGCATGTACGACAGATGACACCTGGTAAGAACACTTTACTAATCTTGCATGCATTACCTGTGTGAATCATTTTGATGTTTTTAACCTAATTAAAATGTGTGCGCTTGTTTATAAATGAATACCTACATCAAATATATTTGCTAGTATCTGTGACTTTGGAAAGAATGATGTCACGTTGGGAAGATGGGAAAATATATCACAACAGAATCACAAATAATGTTTATGAAAACAGTACATACACTAATATATCGAAACAAATCTACATTACAGAATTATCTCTTTGTAATTTTTTTCCGGCACTACAACAACAATTACAACCTCATTGAATTTAAAAACATGCATCAAGGAGAGCTTTAAATAAGCGTGATATTCATAGATATTCATAGATATTCATAGTCTTGTTTATGCACGCATATGTGCTATGATTTATTTTACTTTTTTAAAGTGCTTTATTAATTTGTCCGGCTCAGATTAAATATGTAAATAATGTGTAATTATTTGTAAATTACATGTTTAAATAATATTTCTAGGTTGATTTAGCAGAATTATAATTAGATTATATAACATCTTCAGAATTCTATAGGTTCTTAACAGACTTTTGAGCACAGTCTCTTTTTGTTTAATTTAATGTGTCCATTGTAAATATGTTGTTGTTGTTTTTGAGTTCTCTATATGAAGCTTTCCATGAATATCTCACCATTGTAAAAACTGTAACACAGCACTCAATCACCCAAAGTGTGGCTGATAATTGGATCTTCACTGTTAACAGTGCATGCATGTTGCTTAATAGTATGCATTAAAATGGTCCTTATTAAGCAATTCCTGAAACTCTGACTCTCAATCGTTTACATTGTTAGGTAGTGTAGAAAAATGGTATAAATGCACAATGGATGTACACTTTTTTAAATATAGCACCTGTCTGCTGTAAACTCTGTTTGGTAGTTATGCATCACAGATGACAGGACATATTATTAACACAAGAGCAGGGGAGTTTGTATTAATAACAACAGTGAACAGTTGTCTCAGACTCCGGGAAGGGGGGGCCCACTAAAATCCACTATGAAACAGATGACCCCACTCATACAATTTTGTCAGCCCTGAATAAGCATAAGATTTTTTTAACACTCAATATTATGGAATAGAATACTGGCATATTGCTTACTGCACAATAGTAAATATATTTTATATTTTCCATTTTTAATTTAATTTTGTGCAAAAATCACTTATTTAGACAGTACATTTAAGAAAGAAGATTGACTCCTTTTGTTGGTCAACCTGGAAATGGAAATGTTTGTGTTTAATATTATCATATAATACAGTATATTGTGCTGTTGAGAGGCATATACAGTTGTCTGTGCCCAATTAGCATCTCAAACTGAATGTGTGCACAATGTTTGAGCTTGACAAAAATATTGCTTCAGAACCATCAAAAGATCATAAAATGGTAATAGGAATGTATGTTTTATGATAAAATTAATATAATTAGATATATTAATAATGAAAGTATGCCTAGAAAAGTTGCCTAGCAAACGGGCACATAAAATAATAACAAAAATAATAGAACTCATCTTGTGTGCAATAAATTCTAATCCAATCAGAATTAGATTTAAACAGAGCTATCTTTATACTCATATTACCCAAAGCACCACATTCCCCAGTTTTCATGAGTCCCTAGACTGGCCCAGCATCTAAATGATTTGGGATAACCTGCTGGGTCTGATGGTCTTGACCTAGCCATGCTAATCAATCTGCTAATTTCAATCTGTCATGCCTCACTACTGAAATAACTGTGATTTGATATTGTCTGTGCCTCACTTATTTTATGGCGAAGTTTAAATCCTACAGCAAATGTTTAAATGTTTAAAAAGTGCTGTAAAAATTTGTTACCAAACAACCAATAACCTTATTTGAAATCCATAGTGTTCAACACATAATGTTGTGATCTTAGTTCATTTCTGCTATAAGCTTTTTATAGACCTTGGTGTGTAAAAACAAAACATCTGTTATCTCCACCTATGGTTGTCATAAACTGAGTTAAACTAAGTCTCATCTTACATCCTCTTTTCTTCACTGGTTTACACTATTCAGTGCAATTTAGTTTGATATGACCTTGTTTTATATTGTTTCATACATACTGTATATTATTTTTGCTTAAAAGGTAATACTAGATCTAAACATGTTTCCAAAATATGCTTTGCCTATAGACTACAGTGACTGGATATCTTGACCTCCCCATGGACATATTTCCATACCCTAAAATAGGCATTTTATGTCCATTTATATCCTGAACTTAAAAAAAACAAACAGCTGCTGTGAAAAACCAGAGTGAATCTAAATATGAGTGTTCACACTAAATTCCAGCAGATTCTCATGGAACATAATCAATAAATCCAGACACTCTGGGATGTTTTGACAAGCTTGCAGAGGCTATGATGCTCTGTACTTCCATCACTATGTCAAAATCAAAGCATTGGACTAGTTCATCTTCTTAAAAAAGCTCAGCTAGTGGTTATTGCTGTAGGCAAAAGCCTGTTATGATTCACAAGAGATTTGACTTTTGCTTTTTAGTCTCAAATGAGTAATTGTTGTTGAAACACACAGCAACAACATCTATTTCTTACTCTCTTATTCCCCCTAAACACACACATGCACTGAATACATATTTACCCCTTTAAATACATTTTCCCTACTGTATCCAGTCTCTTGACTTACTATGAATGTAATATACATTCATACATTAATATAAACACAACATTAAATTAATGTAAAGAATGAATGAATATATGAATATACATACATACCATAGATATATACAATAAGAATGGTTGCCAGTGTAGTTTGTTCCCTATTCACAGGCAGTATTTAAGTGTGTGTAAGTGAAGCAGCACACACCTGTGTGTATTCGCTGCCAAACCCCAGTAATGAACAAAGGTATCAGGCCAGTTCTATAAACATGCTGAATAAAACATTGGGTTGAAGCAGCCAGGTGTGAATAACAACAGCAAATAGGAAAAACAGCCTGTTTCATCTTACATAATGAAATAATGAAAAAGTGCATCAAATAAAACTTTATGATATTCTAGTTGACATGTTGACAGTGTGCCATGAGAGATCACTTAAGACCAGTGCTGATTAATGATATAAAGTGCAGTACATTTTTATACCTTACAAACCTGAATATTTGACAATTTATAATAATACTGAGATTGATTTAAATTTCACCATGATAACATTATTTTAGATGGCTGACATTGCAAGATTGACCAATAATACACTTTCAATAATGTTAATACTCTTTGTTCATTGGTGCACAGAGCAGTAGTAATATAGACAGATTTGAGGTATACACAGAACTATCAGAAGAACTATACACCCCCTGATTCTTTAATATTATATTACTATTAATGTAATTAGTGACTAGTGACATTAGTAATTAGTGACAAGGATGTTAATTCTTTTAGAACATGACACTCTATACTGTGTTTATCAACAACACGCTAGATAATATCTTATCTCTATTGATACAAAGCAATACAGCCTGTCCATCCCAATAGTTAATCATTTATGCGGGTTAATGCATCTTCTGTCTTCCGTGTCTAAAAATCAAAGTGCCTTAAGGATTGATGATGATGTGCAATGATGTTTGGAGATGTTTACTTTCAAAGAAGTGTGTCAAAGAAAGGGAGTTATGCCTGATTACAAGACAGAAACAGCCTGAAAAACACAAAAAAGCAAAAAACAATTCTCACAAATTTCAATTCTCACAAACTTCAATCAGACCTCAATTAGACCTCAATCAGAATTGACCCTCCTGGAATTTTCATGCATAAACATTTTTAACGGAAAAAATAGTAAAATATCAATGAGCAAATTACCATGTTATTTTACAAAGCATTAACATTGTGGTCTCATCTGAACAAATGTGCTTCATTCTGTATCATAATTATATTTTTGATTTAAAAAAAAAGTTGTGTATGGATCATATGGAATGGAAAATCAGACCTTTCCCGTCCAAGCATGCAACACAGCTACTAGTCCAAGCACTGGTATTCTCTAATAGCTCCCTGCAGCTGTGTGGTGAATGGTTATTCACTGCTCTGGATGTGTGTTCATGGTTGCAGTCACACACAGAGGATAAATTTGGTGTAAGGGTCACCATACTTGGTCTTATCTTCATTAACTGTTGTAAGGACCCCTAAACTGTAGGAGAGTTCCAGTTTTGTAGTTAATCTGATATGCATAACATTATTTTTAAGATAACTTATTAAAATGTCTCTAAATGTCTTTAACCACCATATATGGTGGTTATATGGTGCCTTTTTGAAACGTCTTCACATTCAATCACCTTTTTCAAGTAAAATGAGAGCATAGAGATCAGAGTGAACACATATCATATGTGTAGCTGCTGAAAGAAAGGACTCATGTCATGAGGAATTCTTTTCTGATCTTATGAGATACAATAGATGGTACCATGGTACTATGTAATAAAAAAAAACATACTGCAACTTTTAGAGCTCAAAATTGAGCATTTATCAAAACTTACCTGCATATCAAGTAATTTTGTTAAAATACATAATGTCATAATAAATATGATTTGTTAACATTATTTCGGTTTGATAGGTAAATATCTATGTCTCCTTTAAACAGCCAGCGACCACACCAGATCCGCTGTGACTGTGTGGAATGCTTGTCGAGTTCAGAAATGGACAGCCTGCGGCATTCTTGCTCATGTCTCAACATATACAAAACTCTCGCCGATCCTTCTCTCATTGCCCGGTCCAGTGAGGACCCCATTCTTCCAGCCTTCAGGCTGGGCTGGGAGCTGAAGGAGCTCAGTAAGGTGGAGAACGAGTTCCGTCAGGGGTATGAGGAGCTCTCACAGCAGTGCAAACGTTTTGCTAAGGACCTGCTGGATCTGTTCCTGTGAACTAGAGACCATCCTGAACTATCGGGATGACCACTGTGATGAGCTGGACCCTCGCAAGTGCAGGGACCTGGCCAAGCTCAAACTAGCCATTAAGTACGACTAGAAAGAGGCGAGTATCCAAGACTGACCGATTTCACAAATGTTTTTAGATATTTTTAATGACCACATTTTACACCACTGTTTATGGTTACTGTTTAACCGTGGACTTGGCAACACTGTATCTAACCATAAAGGTTTACAAAAGGTTGTAGGTTCAAATCCATAAATTATCACCACTGATCACTTTAGCAAGTGTGCTAACTCTTGTATAAAAGCATCTGCATAAACAATTGGTTACTAGGGGTTGCAATGACTACTCAGTTAGTTCTGCTATTAGAATCTTTTCAACATGCCATTCCCTCCTCTTATAATACCACATTAGATGAGAAACAGCAAAGACCCTAGATGCTGCAAAGCTTATTGTGAGTACATAAGGTATACACTAGTCCAAGCCTACTGTGATCTTACTATGATAATAGTTTATGCTAAGTAGTAGTTTATGGTAGTAGTTTATGTTTACTTGACAAGCAGGGGCGTGGTCTGTTACAGAGATGGCTGTGAAGGAGAGAATTTAAAGTGAGGCTTGTAGATGTGTTTCTGAAAAATCAAACAGTGCTTCTGCTAATTAGGGGTCTAATTAATGTGCCTGTGACTCTTGATGATCCTGGGTTTTATTTTCATATCAAGGTCATGGGTAAGTTAACTTCCAAACTTTCACTAGATCATTTAAAAACATGGATTCATTTTGGCGTAGACATAAAACAAGCTCATACTTCCTTTGCAGCATTTTATAAGCAGCTTATGATAGAAAACAGATTAAAGATGTAATGTTTTTTAATAGAGCTAATGTCAGTAAAGCGTGTCTATACCTGTAAATCTTTGTCTTCAGGCATCCAATTAAGTTTCACTACACTGTATTGCCATAATAAATATCACATTTTGGCTCTACCACCAACGCAATGGGAAGTATTTAACATTCCTATGCAAAAGATTTGATTATATCCTAGTGTATCTCCTGCTGTAAGGTGTATTATGATAGATGGAGTTAAATTACTGAACCCAGACATTGAAAAGTTTCCTGAAAGTAAACTGGAATGTTTACCTGAAAAACTTGTGTATAGGAACAGTTCTAGGAATAATCTTATAGTGCTTTCATAGTGCTATTTTTTATTTATATAGCACTTTTTACAATGTTACATTGCTTCAAAGCAGCTTTACATAGAGACAGCTTTACATTCTCTATGTAAAGCTTTTCTAACACAGCATAGATGTCTTGGGGTGCACATGCTTGGCTAGGCTGGACAGAGACAGGCTCTACCTTTAAAATATAGATATGAATTGTACTTTATACCCCACCTGTATATATTTCACTTAAACATTTGCCTTTATTATGTTAGACAAAGTCCAAATGTTATATATTGCCATATTTAAACAGGTACCAGATGGCTGTTCAAAAGAACATTCAAATAAAACTGTAATAACCAGAACTCAACTCAAATGAAGTGACTCAAATTAATTTAGACTTTGATTTCATATGCAATGCACTTAACTCCAGTTAAAATTTAAAATTAAAATTTTGAAACCCGTATATCATTTTCGTTCCACTTCACAATTATTTGCTACTTTGTGTTGGTCTATCACATGAAATCTCAATAAAATACATTAAAGTTTGTTGTTGTAAGGTGACAAAATGTGAAAAAGTTCCAGGGGTATGAATACTTTTGCAATGCACTGTATCTCTTATCTGGCTGCTCTGAGTAATGGAACATAAATATGTAAGTCGTTTTGGGATCAAACTTTATTAAAAAGTTTTTTTAAAAGACTTTTATTTTGACTTGTTTTAAACATTATTGTTCTAGTTATTAGTGTATGAACACTGAAGTGGTATTATATGTATAATTATTTTCTGCATTTCTTTCCTTTAATGGTCTTTTATATTTTATCTTGTACTCCCTGAAAGCAGACCCCAGTGCATTAAAAAAACATATACAGAGAAATTTAGAAATTATGCACTATAAATGTTTTTGGTGTTTTTGTGTTGGTATACCAAAACAACAATGTAGGAAAAAGAACTTTTACCTAGCCCTACAGATGTTCTGCTCTGTAATATTTTGTTTCCAACTCTTCATTTTGGCAGGCTTCATCTGGGCTGAGATTAAGGAGATGTGGGATGGAGGTTCCAATGAGTACATGACCGGTGGAACCTAATGGATTTTGTGATGAACTCTCTCTATGTGGCCACTATATCTCTTAAAATGGTGGCCTACTTTAAGGTTGATGCAATTATCCCAAGTGAGATTCCCAGGTTGGTTCCCAGGGAGCACACATACTGATAAAAATGTGAATGAAGTTGCTTTGCATAAAACATGCATAAATATAAGATCTACATATGACAAAGTTCTTAGTCAACACAGGAAAACTCTGAAAAAAGACAAAAAAACATTAAAAAGTAAAAAGTACTCGTAATATAGAGTTATATGGGCTATTTTTTATTGTGTTTTTGTGTTCTTTCAGGAGTTTGACAGCCCATAGACACCAATAATAAGTTCCACTGAGAAAACAGATTTGGTATGGCATATGAAATTTCTTTGAATCATACATTTTTGGGTGAACTATGCATTTTCAAATCAGCCCTTCTAAAAAACACACACTTTGCCAATGGCCTCAATCAGCTGTACTTCTACTATGAGACCCAGGAGGCCGATGAACCCAATCACTGTAAAGGAATCCGCTGTGAGAGGCAGAACAACGCCTTCTCTGAGCTTTGTTAATAATCAAAATCAGATGAACTGTGGTGCACGTTATAAAGCCTCAATTCACCTGATTGATGAAAATAACGTGGCTGGGATGCCACAAGTCATTGTAATGCAGAACTCCTGCAGAGATCCAAATAAAAGCACAAACGATTCCTGTGATTTGACATCATAGAATGAGCCCTGCAGAATCATTTGATCTATGATGGTGAAATTAGGGGGAGCTGATTCATTCATCAATGACTGTGTGATAGAAGCCTTTGCTGCAGGCAGTAATGATGTGAATTGAGTAAGTGCAGATTACATCACACTAGTTCAGCGATGAGGGCAAGTATTTGATTTGTTTTAAGAAAAACAGTTTGAATTTATATACAGTAATTACATAAGGAAAATTGCTATTGAATGCTGTAACTGTTGAACATTTCTTTTAGTTTTCATTAGTTTTTTTAGTGGTGACTAATTAATTTTTAAAAGTACAAACATTTTATGCAATGATTCAGTTAATTTGAGCTCTGCAAACTGCATGTACAATTATGTTAATACAATTTGAAAATTGCTGTTTAAAGTAGTTACATTAGCATATTTTTAGCATATCACATTACAGGACACTGCTGTCACTGCAGGACATTGTGTTCAACAGAACGCCGCAGCCACACAAACAAGTAAATTAGGTATTTCAGTATAACATAACTTAAGGTATAAGTTAATTCTTATTTATGTAAACAAAATTAAAATTCAACGCAGTACATATACATTCAATACTGACAATACAGTAGTGTATATGAATATGTTTTTATGAAGTTCAAAGCAGTCATGTTGTACTGTTTCTAAAGAATCATGACAATCCTTACATTTATGCATTTAGCAGACACTTTTATCCAAAGTGACGTATATTGCATTTAAGGTATATATTTAATCAGTATGTATGTTCTCTAAGAATCGAACCCATGATCTTTGCACTGCTAATGCGATGCTTTACCAGTTAAGCTACAGAAACACATTCACATTGACTGACATCCTTTCACCTCCCATCATCACTTTTACTAACATTTGACTTGTTCCTATATAATATACACGTGAACTCATAAAATATTTTATGGGAATATGCCAATTTATGACCAGTCATTTTTGAAAACAGTTACCCACAATGGCAATGTACATTGTATTTCTATTCACACTGTTTATTTTGATATGCCTCTCTCAACGCAGGACAATTTCCATGTTCGGCACCTATAATGTCATCTCACTGGTGGTGCTGCCTAACATGCTCATTGCTAAGATGAACAACTCCTGCCAGCTAAACTCTGGACAGTTGGCCTCCAAATGCAAGGTCTCATTTTTAATATTTTTCCCCTAAAATGCTACAAGTGGTTTTATGAATTATTGAGTGTTTTGTGCATTTATGGAATATTTAAGTTATTAGTATCTTTGAGGTGCATTTTAACACTTCGCAAGAATTTTTGTGAGACAGGCTTGCTAACATGTCTATACCTCGACATGTTAAGTCTGGGAGCTGTTACATAAGCTACATTTACAGTCTGTTTCATTCCTGCGTGTCTAACAATGAGGACTGTTATCCGAGTAAACACAATTCTGAGTAAACACGCATTGTCCAATCAGGAGCTGAATTTTATTGCAACAAAAGCCAGTCTGGGACACTGTCCCATTTGACTGTTTCAACATGCTGCCTTCTGCCCAACTGGCCTTCTGTTGTTCTGCTGTAAGATCACGCATACATTGAGTGGAAGTTTGTTTGCACCAGGCTGTGGTGAGCTACTTTGATGAAGGAGGAACATTACCTCCACCCTTCAACATCATACCCAGTCCAAAGTCAATGTGGTAACTGTGTGTGTGGCTGCACTGTCACCTGTCTGGACACGGAGAGACCAGGCATGAGGACGAGTGTAAACACAAGAACCTTAGGGAATTTATGGTAAGAGATTGACTGAATGTACTGTGTGGTTTCGTTCTGTAAACTGCATGGCTAGTGCATTATTATAGCTTGCACTCAATAAAAGTAACACAAACCTTGTCAAAGAGCAAAACTCCATAATTACTATTATAATCTGGTAATTGCTAAGGGAAGCCTCCTTTTGTTATTGCTTTGTTATTTCTATAGTTTCAGGATTACCCTAACCCTTAAGCATTATAAACCTATAAATGTAAATTTTTTTGGCAGACATTAATAATACTGCAAGTGTGAGCGATTGCATAGCAGAGTTTTTGTGGAATAGGACTTGTATTTCACACATTGTTATATGCTAGATATACCCATGCTCTGTCTAGGAACCAGAACATAATGGAGAAGGGTGGGCTCCTGTGGTGAGAAAGCAACATAGTAATGCCCTGGTAACCATCCACAACACCTTAGTATTGTGTGTTTTTCACATCTGATGTAAAATATATGAAACACAAATGTAAAAATATAGAAGAATTCAGGTACACTTTCTGACAGCTGAATGAAACAGTGTCCCAATTTATGCAAATTCACCCCAGTAAGCATTCCTGTTTTATGGCTAGCTAAACAGAAATGTAATTTCAGAAAACACTATTCTGCAATTATTAAAATAAAACATATTTTTTGAACATAGATATTCAAAATCCGATTAAACGTTTTATGTAATCAGACACAAAGAAAATAAGCATTCAGAAATTCTATATTGCTTGCTCACTAAATCGCTATAAGGATGTGATTTCATTAAAAATGTTTGGATTTAACGTGCAAGAGATTGTTTCAACCATACCAAATCCCCTGACATCTTTTGTTCAGTTGAACTTCTTCCCTCTATGAGGTGGGCTCTACTGTTTCTTCAAAATCACTCACGCACATTCTCCCACACATTGCACACAGAATTCACAGTTTTGGGCTTTAAAACATGATTGTGTAAGACTGCCATAATTTATTTTTGAATTTCAAACCCATGTTTCACCCATGTTCCATGTGTGTAAACTGCTTTCATGGAGGAGTGATAAAGGACACATTGTTGGGTTCCTCACAGGTCTTTTAAAATGTGTCATGTGTGCATTCCTTTAGTCGTCGGCATTGTAACTCATAGGGCTGCAGTACTTGTTCATGTTAAATGCTATAGATGTGCTAAATGAACAAAATAATGTGAACAGCTCCTTCTAATTAACCAGTATGACTATTTCAGCTACCCTGTATTACTTACTGGTGCATAAATTTAAACAAGTAAAACTGTATGATAAAAGAATATGGGTGCTACGTTTGGATGTCCACACAGCTTTGGCCATTCAACTCAATTTTTTTCTATAGCACTTTTTACAGTGTATACTGTAGCAAAGCAGCTTTACAGAATTGGAAATATTTTGGTACTAAAGAAAGGTATTTTAACCATAACATCAATTTTTTAATAAATAATTCTTACTGAGCTAACTACAGGTTTGCTGTAGTTTGCTGTTGAAATGAATAATTCTATGACAACATTTTAAATAATATTTTTCTCTTTGTTTTAGGAAAGACATACAGATAACCTCATTCAGAACCAGCACTACCAGGTGATATCATCAGCCCCTCTCCATCATATTTTGACAGCCATCCCTCATGCAGTTGGCTTTGCATGCTGCATGGATCAGGTTATAGATTAGCTTTAGATCCCTGTGTTAACATTAACAAATGCCAGTTTATTTAAATGAGAAAACAATCATTAGCATATATGTTTCATGCATATTAATAAGTTACTAGAGCATTGCAAGCCATTGCAAATGATCGTTCTAGGTGGTTATAAACAGACTGCAATTATGTAGATGATGTTAAAATTAATCAATGCAGTATACATCACACAATCACACTGAAAATGAATCTCGGTAGCATGTATCGAATGATACATTCATTTATCAGCGCATATTCATGCTTTAATTACTCTGCACCTTGTCCTGCCTTGTAGTTTGTATAACCGCAGGATCCCTGCTGATTGCTAATGCATTAATCTGCAGCCAGCCAGGCTCCTGCAACCTCTGTCTGGTGCAAGTCATCACGCTTTAATGAATGCGCATTATCAAACAGCACGGCTGTCATGCTCTGTTACTAAACAGCGGGGAAAAAATCAGGCTTTTTGTGCCAATGAGAGAATGCATGGCAGTAGCAAAGCGCAAGGTGGTATATAACTGGAAATTGCATTAGCGGCAGTTCTACAGCCAGCCATCACTCCCTGATGTTTGCGAGTGATGCAATAGCTGCAGTTTTGAAAGCTGCTGCTGGCTCGTCCTTTATTGGATATGCAAATTAATGTTAATAAATGAATAACCAGATTTTCACCTCCATCTGATATGTGATAATCCCAAAACTGATTTCTCTCTTATTAAAGTAGAAGTGCAAAATATGCACATGCCAGTCGCATTCACCTTATTTCACCTCATCCAAGATTATATCACTACCTTATCTGGAGATATAGGAAGTCCTCGTAAATATCAAGAAAACATTGTTATTTCGAGATCACAGGATATGTCAGCAAAAATATGTCTGCACAGTTCATCTTGTTTGTGGTTTTCAGGAGGTCATCAGAAACTTGGTGAAGCGCTACGTTGCAGCCATGATCCGCAGCACCAAAACAGATGAAGGTCTGACGGAGGAGAACTTTAAGGTGTGAAGATTTTTGTATGTGCATGTACATTTTTATATGTTTGGATAGTATAGAGCAGGGGTGCCAATCCTGCTCATGAAGTGCCACTGTCCTGCAGAGTTTAGCTTCAGCCCCAGTTAAACACCTAAACCAGCTAATCAAGGTCTTACCAGGCAGATTAGAACCCTTCAGGCAGGTGTGTTGAGACAAGCTGGAGCTAAACTTTGCAGGACAGTGGCCCTCCTGGACGGAGCATTACCTTAGCATTAACGTACTGTAGTTTACTTATAAAAATACATGTTTTGTCTATAATAATACATTATTATAAAAATTAACTACTCACAGCAGCTTCAAATGAGTCTCATCTACTCAGATTTAGGGTCAGAATTATCCATTTTATCTGATCTAAATAAAATTCAAAATTATATTGAATTGTTAGAATAGAAGAATACAGAATAGAGGAATTTCAAGAAAATTTTCTTTTTTAGAGTGCTACTGTTATAACCATGCAAACCTATAAACCTCTTCCACATAAACATCATAAGTTCGAATATTCCCTGTAATTAGATGATGTGGTTTCTGCTCAGTTAATTGATATACATTCCTTTGTGGCCCATTCAGGAACTTAAGCCGGACATCTCCAGTTTCTGCTATGAGGTTCTTGACCTTCTGGGCAACCGTAAACCTCCACATTGCACCCACATTTACTCTTTCAGCAGTGAGACCACTCGACATGATAAACCAGCCGAGCCCGAGGAACAGGAAAGGAGGGTGGTAGGGATGTAGGACATGAATGTGGGATGCATTGCTTTGCAATGTTTGGGAACGTTGGTGTCGCACATGAACAGACATGTGCCAGATCTGCAGAGTCATGGAGTCCAGCAGTTTGCATACAGCATCTCAGACAGAGGATCACAAGCAGATTGGCATGCCCCACAGGCACTGTCAACATTAAAGAGGAGCAAGCTGCAGCTCCATACGCTGGGACTGAGCAGAACCTGATGCAGTCCACATCTCATCAGGCCAATGGCATGGAAAGCTTTCTCCTCAGGCTCCCCGGTCACACCCTGCCCCAGCTGCCCTGTTCCAGTCTGACTGCCTCTAGCCTCTGACTCTTGGCCTTCAGTAATGACATATGCCAGGGCTAGAAGGGCCCCAGTGACAGTTTAGAGTCCTCCAGCTGGGAACAAGAGGCATCTGTTGCAACCCATCTGTAGAGGTGGTACGATAGATACTGTAGGTAGATTCATGATTGCCATAACTACTACAACTACTTTAACTTCACCATCACTACAAGAGCAGACTGCCACTGCTAACACCAAACAGATAGCCCTGCCTCAAACATTGGTTGCCGTGTCAGGCTGGTTGGGATGTTACAGTGGGAGCAATTGTTACACTTTTTGGGTAAATCAGCCCACAAATGAATTACATGATAGTTTATATCAAACTGGGAACCAAACATGTCAATGACTGTTTGGTTCTTGGGAACCAACTGGAAACTGGGAACCAAACTGGAACAAACATGTAAAGTCATGTCTAGCATGTCACTCTGTTGTTGTTTCCCACGGTACCGACTCGCATGCCTGACGGACATATCGTGCTGGATGAAGGACCATCACCTTCAACTCAACATTGCCAAAACAGAGATGCTTATGGTTCCACTCAACCCATCTCTTCTTCACAACTTCTCACTTCAGATTGACGGGTCAACCATCTCTCCATCCAAGACGGTCAAAAGCCT
>JAZGTI010007831.1:0-21027 GCA_036877585.1 Botia kubotai
TGCATGCTTAAGAATGAACACGGTAAAACATGCTAATAAAGGGACCATCAAGGATTTATAACCAGAAAGGTTCAGAAGGTAAAATGTTAATGAAGGCCATTCATTTCCATATAATGAAATTAATGAAAGGAATAAAGAAGTAAGTGTCCCAAGTTATCTGAAGGCATGTGATGAACAGACCATAATTTTATTCACCAAAAATCCCTAGGAACACATAAGGTAATGAATACATTAAATGCACTGTAAGTTGCTTTAGACAAAAGTTTCTGCTAAATACATAAATATATATAAAAATCGTCTTCTGATGTAGCTCTCGATTTAAATATGGTGACATTCAGTCAAGAGATAACGCACCAATTGTGACAAATTTAGCGACAAAAATGATCAGAGAAAAGAACTACAAATATCAACTTTTTATTCAGTCTGTTGAACTCTGTTTTTTCCCCATGTCTTTGGAACAAATGTGACCTCATTCACATCACTGTGGCTCCTGTTTGTTTGGTATTAAAGCTTTTTGAGTGAATGAATAATTTAAGCGTAATAACTCTCATACATAAATCAACGTCAGGTTAGCATCAGCCATGAGCTATAGGTGAGTGCTCAGCAAACTCAATTTAACATTGAATAAACGTCACCCAAATCAGATCATGCAGCATGCGTGCAGGGCAGAGGGACGAATTCAGAGGTCTCCAAAAGTTAATCTCTAAATGCTAGCTCATCTTTCCGCCACCTGATTTGTTTGTCGTGGTTCGTAACATACACCAGGAAAATGAACAAATCAAGTCTTTGAGCAATCTTATTGTAATCATCTTTTCAATAAAAGAAAAGCAACAGGCTCGGTGGCCCCACTGAGTGCTAAATTGTTACATTACATCTGATCAGAGCTTCGGGGGCTTCCCCTCGCGCTCGAGAATGCATGTTTCTGTCACAGTCTTGCTTCTCGTTATGCACGGCTAATGGAAGACGCAGATGAGGCTTTGAAAAGGTTTAACGGAAAACGCTCTCCCCTCTGCTCCACAGAGATGAGAGGCTAGAGAAAGTTTCTCATCTGCGGTTCCACTTCATTTAAGCCTGTGAATGCAGTCAATGGATATGTAATTGTTCAGAGGCTGCAAAATAATGGGATCACTTTGAAATAAAACACAAAGTTAGACAATGGTAATTTAATACACCTATTCTGTATGAGTCTGTGCATGCACGCGGTGTGTCCCAGTTCCAAAAGGTCCTGGTTTCTCTGAAATCTTTATTGATTTGTGCGTTAATCTTCTTCCCCCGTGTCCTCGTTCTGGAAGAGCGTCTCACAGTCTGGCTGGGAGTTAGTTTGTTGTGCTTTATAGCTGAACCCTCCATAGATTCCTCTGGATCTGCAGGATGATTATTAAACATTTAAAGGGCTGGAAACTTCATTAAATCATTTGACTCATGCAAAAACCAGGAGGAATTGTGGTTGAAACCATCTTTTGTTTATGACAGATAGATTTTGCTTTCCACGCATTCATTATGATCTCATGTAATGCATATGTATCCTCTTCATTTTTGTTTCTTACTCATTTATCAGTATTAAACTGATGAAGATATATATCGCACATATGTTAATTAAATTTAAAATGTCAATATGTTTTAACAACAAAGGAAATAAGTGTAATAATTAATTGATGATAGTTTTCGTTTTAACATGTAGTCATTGATATACACTGTGGGAAATACAATTTTGGCTAAATGATCCCCTTAACTACTGTATATAGCTGACAAAAGCCCAAATGTTCTCTAAAACTAGTAAACCAGATTAACCTGACCAAGCTGGAAGACTAGATTAGTGAACCATTCTGGTTAAGATGTTTTTACATCAGTGTTTCAATCCAAACACAAATAATAAACTTGCATCTAATAGGCAGACTTGCGTAAAACATAGCTTGCTATTGTGATATGCACATATAAGCGAAACACAGACGGATATAACGTATGACAAACAATGTCACAACACCCCTAAACATTACATAACTTGAACATAATGTGAACTTGATATGTACGTTAGGTAATTCAACTCAAAAGGCCTTCATCATCTTAACACATGCTTAACAATGGCGTATCGAATTAGCGTTTTAGCTGCACCAGGAAATGTTAGCAAGCCAAATGAAGTGGTTGAACACAGTGTCAGCCTGTTAATTGTGGAGCTGTGTGTAATTTGTTGCTGGAAGGTGTGTTCTCTCACCGCCAGTAGGCATGTTAATAATTCAGTTCCTGCGAATTAAGAGATAGACGTTTAAGCTCAGAGGGACGTAAAGCACTCGTGTTAGCACTGAAATGCCTTTTGACAGAATCTCTCTGGTCTTGCTAGAGAAGTTGTCTGCAAAATATCAAATTTCAAAATGGTTCAATTATTAATTATTATAAAAAATAGTCTAACACACAGTCTAACCACAAGACAGAACATCAGTGAACGAGCTTGGAACATAATAAAACATAACGCATATAGGAATTTATTGTACTATGTTTAAATTCACCATCTCATTGCATAAATATCAATAAGAAAAGATCCGTGCTCTAAAACATACATTCCATATGGGAACCAAAATAAATCTGTCGAAATACCCAACAGCTAAGAAAACCATCAACAACCTTGATAGACCAATGATATGCAGCATAATATTTTATACTGCATGAGATCAATTAAAACAGAACCAGAAACAGGGCGCGTTTATAAAACACTGTAATCTCACCACAGGTCTAGCAGCCATTCCGCACCACGAACAAATAATGAGTTCCTTCTGTTAGTTTGCTTCATTTCTCTGAAATTGATTCAAATATATTCCTCCTGTGATGGCATTCTTGCACCTCAGTTAAATCAGAGTTTGCTTAATTAATGCAAATTTTCCTCATCTGAGAACGTGCTGGAAGAGAGTTAAAGTAAACTGCGATACCATCAACGATAGCTTTAGGATATACACCCAGCTTATGAAATGCGCCGCAATAAAACATCTCAGACAAAACTACGCTTTTTAGGTTTTTAAGGTACTCTGAAATAATGGTTGTATTTTTAACGAAATCCATCTGTGAATGCTGCGTGCCACCTCGTCACAGAACGAGCACATAACATATGCATGAAGTAGTTTTATCAAGAGCTCCTACTTACGATGACTAAACAATTACATATGCATTGCAATTGCTTACAACTTTGTTAGCCCAATTGCAACCATAATTACTGTGTTTGCTTGAGGGTATTGTTTAACATCATCATCATTAGTGAATCTCTTTATATGAAAGTATACACCGTATAATAATAGTTTTAACTGCATTTTATTCAGTAAAGGTTACAGGCTTCCTTCTTATACCTTAGAGTGCCCGTGTTGAAATGATTGGACACCGGAACATATTGTATCTCAGGATGGGAGAACGGAAGCAACTTTGAGTATGTGATCAATACAGTATATGTGGAATGAGGCTTTTTGCGTCCATATCCTATAGGATAAAACACACTTTAATGTTTTTTCCAGTAAGCCAGGCTCATAGTCACAGTATATAGTTGGGCTGGAAGTATCGAATCGATCTTGTGGAGAGTGGGTGTGTTTGTTCATAGTCCAAGCTCTTGACCTTTCTAACAGTCTACTTATAGCTCTCTGTAATGAAACACATTGAACAGTGATGTTTTAGACTATTAAAATTTTAATCAAGAATTATTAAAATTCCTTGTGAAAACAGTAAAAAGTTTGCCTTACCCGAATATATGTGATTGTTCCTAAAGGGGTAAGTGTATAATTTTTGTGCCCTTGGAATTGCATAAATATTTTCCAAACATCAATATTTCATTATGAACATTAGTCGAAATAAACATAAATACAGTCTTTTTACCCATTAAAATTCTTCTGCATTTAATTTTCATCATATCAAATATTACGTATACCCTACCAATGCTGCTGTGTCAGGATCCTCAAACAAACCAGAATGCACCACAGCGTTTACACATTTTTGAGGAAACGTACCTACCGATGGCTTACTTTTAGTTGTCTCTGCAAGTCAAACTGGGACAGAAAGCCTATTTTAAACATCAAATACATTACACATTTGAACTTTTAAATGTCCCATAAATGCAGCTATGTCCTTAGAAGGCTTGAATGAGAAGACAGTTCCCTGGAAATACTGTTACAGCCAGAAAATTGCCGTAAACAAGCCCTAAACACGCATCATTATCTCAGGTTTACAGCATGGTGACAGAGAAGATCTGTCCTAAGCTGTCCATCCAAGTGGAATAGAGACCTTCCATGTAGGTGTACAGAAAAAAACACATGCAATTCAGACAGCCACGCAGGCAGAACCAAGTGTGTCTGCATGTTCCACTTCTTAATGACAGGATGGGGTAGGTAGGTAGTCCCTCACTCTCTTACGCATCAGTAAATTCATTCACATAGACACCACACTGTCATGTGACATTGTCCGCTTTCATTCATTCAGTTGCTGATGGTTTCTGTTTAATTGAGCAGTAGTTGTGGGCCTAGCATAGCACTGTGCTAAACATTGTTTGGTACAGCAGAGATAAAGTTTTGTGCAAGGGCGCAAAGTTCCTCCAGGCGTCTTTGTTTCACAGCTGTCATGATGTCAAAACAATGTTTACTGTGCAGGAATACTGAATTCCCCCAAGCTCAGTCATGCTCTGAATCATGATTTCTAGTGATCTTTGAAGTTTTAGAGCTACTGTGTAAACAGAAGTGACATAAGCATGCACGTAAAGTATGTAAATAATTCTGTGAGTGTATAAAATAATCATATAGCTGTTTTTCTGGTAATATTTTAAGTTGAACAACTTAGAAACTATTTGTAAGTAACTTGCAACCACAACTACTTGTCAGGTAGTTCAAAATCAGACATATCTTGTTTTCCTGCACCAAAAAATGTAACATGCCCTGCATGATGCAATGTTAATTTCTTTTAAATATATGCAGGAATCATACGTTATTCATTTTATATGATTTATTTTATATTCGTGACAACAGACTACCATTTTATTTACAAACAAAGCATCTCGTTTGCCAATAAGTTATTTCCCACCATACTTTTAGTATGCGCAACTGGAAAAAAATAACAGTGACTTGGTCTTAAAACTGTAGCACATAAATATTGGAGCATTTTAAAACTCTTCAGCATATCAGAGAGCTTTTTAAGCACACATTTGTTTCAGAGCAGAACACGCTTATCTCAAACAAGCCTATTTCCCAGCACTGGTCAAACATACACAGATCCATGTGTCAAGCGAGTTAATTAACCTTTGTCCATTTATTTCACTGACATTCCCAGCTTCCTTATGTCTCTATCTATTCCCTTTACACTGTGTAGTTTTGAGGTTTTCCCCTCTATAAAACATCTGGCTTTGCTAGCAACTTCCAAGAGAGGCTGTTTTACAGGGTCTCAGGAGGGAAGGTAAAGAAAACAATGAAGAATCCAGATTGTGGGGTAATAAATCTGTTAAACCGGCCTCATTGTTCTTCCCTGAAGTCCTAGTTGCCATGAATTATGTTGACATAATTGCCAACATGCCTCTGAGCATATATAAGATGCTTCGGAAAACAAGGTCACATTATAACATGCAATAATTCCCAAACACGCACGCATAAACATACACAGTGCAAAATTTCTTGATCAATCTCTGGAGGATATTGATGGATAGGTTGCAGATGACGCTGACTGTAATTAGTAGCTCGCAGACGTGAGCCGTGTACAGTACACCGCATTCCAGTTAATCACGCAGGTGTGAAATGAAGCCTGAGGCCTCTTGAGCAATCAAAACAACAGCTGATCATATCACCAATTTTGGAAACATTTGGAAATATTTGCTTTTAAGCAGAAACACAAAGAAACGGACAATTAAAAGAGGTTAACAATTTAAACAACTGTCAAAAGTGCGGTAAGAATTCCTAGGGATAGTTTGCTTGTATGCAAATCAAAATTATGTAAATCAGGCGGTATATATTTATATATACATTTTAACGAACGATATTGATGGAAAATTCAATGAACACCTTTATTGCGTTCATTGATAGCACCATTCTGTACATGCTGTTCCCGTTTCAGCACCCTAGTCACTAAAGAAATTATGCAAATCAGGCAATGGCACAAACACGCCCACAAAATTACTATTGAATGTAATTTGTACTGTTGTTATAGGTTGCAGAAGATGCAATAGGCTACCACAGACAGGAATATTGTTCCAGGTCTTGTAAAGGGGAATCCATTAAGATTCTCTATGGTATAACTTAGTCATCGGGCCTGTAATGGAGGGGGCTTACCCATAATGCTTTGTACCAGGCAATATAAATCTTAGCTTCATCTCTCAACAACACCCACTAAAATTTTGTTGGACTCCAAAAACAAAACAAATAAAGAGAAAATGTTAAATTATTATAATAAATTACCAAAGGGATGAAACAATAGTAATAAAGAAGACAATTTATGGTATACCATACAAAGAGCCAGCCACAAAACTTCCATCTCTGCCTGTGCAACTTATAAACAGGCTTTATAATCTGCCTGCACAGCTGCAAACAATGTTTACTGGATCTGTCTGATTGGTGCACAAAAGGGGCGTGTCAAGAATGACTGGAAGTTGATCAGGTTTCAAATCACTCACCACCAACTACTAAAGTACCAATCAAACTGATGCAGAATCAGACGAGCACATAACAATCACGTAATCACAATTTGTTGAATAACTGTTGCCATGATCAATAGATTTAATACCTGTAAATTTTATCAAATATCTCTTCAAATAAAATTCAACATCCTTTCCTGCTTATTATTATTAATATTTACATCTCATTTTTCAAGTTCAGCAACGTCTCTTATTTTATGGTGATATGTGCGAGGATTTTAAAGCCTGTACATTCCACACATTTGACCTTGCAAGGCTGAGAAACAGAAAGAACTGCTTATATCAGCTATAATGTAAAAGCAGTACTCAAGTGTTATGCATTAAATACATCTCATACGTGAATATGGTCTGTAGTTAACAGATGTTTTAAATCAAGTGCAGTCTAGACCACTGGCATGTTTTTTAAATGTGGGCTCTGTATGTTTTGAAAGGTTTTCAATAGTTTCAGTCTCTGGTCTGACCTTCATAACTGGCCATCAGTTGCTGGTTGTCCTCCATGTCACAAAGCTGATGGGGCTCAAAGGTGTAAACACACCACACATAAGCATTGAAGCAACATACTATATGTTCCTCATGCTTTGTAAACTAGAACAATATTCTCAATTCTCTAAAGAACGTACCATTAAGGCCAGACCTGTCAGTATGGTTCCTCGCAGGCATTAACTCATAGGGGAAATTCCTGATGGATGAGGCTGAGATATGCTCCGCTCGTGTCCACTGGGAATACCTTCATTCTTTCTTTCCTCTCCTCGCTGCTTCACTCTCATGGGAATACAGCGGTAAGGGAAGGATCCTCTGCTGCTTCCAGCGCATTAACTCTGATCAAACGGCTGCACACGTTTCCCATGATGCTCTCTGTGACTTCTACCCTGAACAGAATATGTTCATTGCAGGCTCTGCATTATGAATGTAAGCGGGCATATGTTTTTAAACATTCTTATGGAAGCTGGGGTTTAATAACAGCTGCAGATGATCATTTTTCCATTATAAGATCTTTTTATTATTTCTGGGAAGTTATATAGAACCAGATGGAGGATCTTCATTTAGCTTTAAAATGTTTTTTTCACTCACAATTTGCAGAACCCTCATTTCTAAGTTCATATCTTGATTAAAAAAGGTTATATTTAGGTTTTATTAGGGAGATGCGCAACCTTGACTTGCAAGGACAAGCAGAAGGGGAAAAATGCATTTCTGATGTCTGTTTGTGTCATTAATATTTATTAGAAGGCAGCGAGAGCAAAAGTATAGACACCAGCAAAAAAGTTGATCAAAGTCCACATTTATATCAGGCTGGTAATATAATTAGTCGTGGGTGAACATCGTCTCCTTTAAATTACCTTAACCTGCTCTGGGCATGCGGGTGGAGTCAGGGTCCAGGAACAGGGCCCTGGCAACACTTACTCATAAATAATGCTCCACCCATCCTCTCTGGGTCTTCTGCTGATCAAACACTCTGAGACAAAGTGAGAACAGTATAAAATATAGGGGACGTACTGGTGTCCGCAAAAGTTTTAGCTCTCCTGGAAAAACTTGAGAGATGCTGAGTAGACACATAAACGTAGTTATGCTTCTGAGTCAAGCAATTTTTCTGAGAGCCAAGTATAGTTTTTAGAACTACACTGTAGGTCTTTATGTATCTATAAGAGTTAAAGGGATAGTTCCCCAAAAATGTAAATTCTTCCATCATTTATTCACCATCATGTCATTCAAACCTGTATAAGTTTCTGAGGCACAAAATAGAAGTAACCAAACAACAATGGCAACCGTGGACACAAAATATATAATATCATACAAAACCAGTTAAGCATTTCTCAAAATATCTTCTGTTGTGTTCCACAAAAGGGAAAAAAATAAGTAAATGATGGAAAAATTTTCCCTATAATTTCCCTATAATCTATAGCTTAATTTGTTTTGATTGATAGCATAAGCAGATGGCTGAGAAGAAATGGGGGAAAAGTCAAGGACATGACGCGGACCAGATTTGAACAAGCACTTGATTTGAACAAGCATGAACATCACACCTCAGTGTGTCTACGCCATCTGCTAGGCCACAGTTCTAACAAATCTTGAGCTTTCCTGTGACAACTAACGTAATATTCATCCTAAACCATGTGCATTACATGCAGCATCATGCCATTGTCGTATCCAGACTGCTTTAAATGTCAGCTGATTCCTATGTAGGCTGCATTTTTGGTCACACCTATATGTAAGATCTATGTAAAGACAGCTGCCTGTGTGAGCTGTAGGCAGCCAGTCAGCCCACTAGATTTTTGAACAGAGCTTTAAAATTCATATTGCTTTTGGGTGAGCAACTATTCCTCGTCCAGTGTAGGAACATGCTGGTGAAAATATGCTTTTAAAAGGTGTTTATAGTCAGATTAGGTGATGGAAAAAGTGGCCAAAGTGCTTTCAAACACAGAATTACAGGGTACATGAAAACCTTTTGGTGCATCTAGTGGACAATGAATCTCTGCATTTTTAAGAACCAGCTGTGCTTCATGTTTTTCCATTGCTAATCATAGC
The DNA here is from genome assembly GCA_036877585.1 of Botia kubotai. Lineage (NCBI taxonomy): Eukaryota > Metazoa > Chordata > Actinopteri > Cypriniformes > Botiidae > Botia > Botia kubotai. The sequence goes on from JAZGTI010007831.1 coordinate 9,164, forward strand.
ACTCTTGGAAATGCTATATAAAATAGTCATTTTTACCATAATGTTTACATTATTGAAACATAACTTCTAAATTTTAAAGAATAGAAAAATTTTGAATCTCATTCATGTGAGTTTTATTTCTTTTTAAAATTCTTTTTACTCACAGCTGCAAAATTATTACTATCATATTTATATAAAATTGTTATTTTTACAAGTTATAGAAGGGATACTAAAAACATATTTTTGAGCAAGGTTACATGCAACAGCCCTATTTATACAATGCATTAATAACCACGAGGAGTGATCCATAGCACAAATTACAGCAACACATTATTTTGAGTATATTTTACAATATTTCTGTGGTGGTTAGATAGCTATAAAATGTCTCAGGAAGTGACAGTGATGAGCCATAAATATGTCCTCATTTAGGGCAATTTTCTGTGTGTGTAATTGCAAACGCTTACACATATCCGTGTATTAATTGTTCTGTTTCTAGCATGTATCAATGGCAATTTCCTTTACTACTGTACCTAATCAGACATTAGAAACAAAACAGACTCGGTCCCTGCTGTGCATAATCACATTTTATTATTCCTCTTGTGCTGTTAGCATATTTTTTACGCTATGTCTGTTTCATGCTTCTCATACTGCTCAATTAAAAAACTAAACTTCGGCAGTGCACTCTGTGTGACAATGTAACTTTATTTATTATTTATTATGGCCCCTTTGACTTATTTCTATATTATTCAGCTCAGCCCTTTACCAGAATTAGAAGTTTTTATATTTATTTATTTCAATTAAGTAATAATAATTTTTGTTTTATGAAATTACAATTTTTTTAATGTTCAGTTGGTCCGGGGCTGAGTTATTACTATAGGGGTGACACATGAGTGATGACCTTACATTCTGTAACTTAAAAACCACACGAATGTGTGAATTCACAATGTGTGTCAATACATTTGTGCACTAGCCCAGGGTTTTCCTCCATTACTCACAATGTGCAAATGTATAGCACAGGCTATGCTCACATGCACTGCTGCATAATGTCCCTTGTGTAATCAGACAGTGTATATTGCTGGTGTTTCACCTGAAGCATTACAGCAGATGAAGTATGAGAGTCAGGAGTGAAGAATGAAAGTTTATATGGACAGGAAACAGAAAGACTGAGCGCCCAGAGGAGGTGAAAAAAGGGCAATGCAAAGTATTCAAAAAGTGTTATGTGTGTGTATATTACATTATTACTTAAAGGGTGTGTGAACTAAACAAAATAAATATGACTTTCAGCAAACACAAAAACTAATAATACACTTTTATCTGTATTTACAAGTTACAAGAAACTTTTGAAATGGTCTCAAGAACAAGAAACAGTGGAGGGTTTTCTGTAAAGCAGCAATCTGTTTAATCACAATTTCTCAATGTGACTTTGACAGGCTCTAGGACACACCAGATGTTAAACAAAATAACAATATCCTAAAACATGTTCTTTGAAATTATTTAACTTTAAATTTAACCACAGCTGACTTTATGGTTGTTTGCTACATAATAAAGTTTAAAGTTTATAGAAGTATAGCTTCAACAGTAGTCATTAAAATGCATTGCTTAAGGTCAAACTCAATGATGTGATGATTCCTGAGCCATAACTCGAAACGAAAGTTAGCATAGTTATGACCAATTAATCTGTAGTGTAATTTCACTTGTTAGGTCACAGAATATTTAAAATAAAAGATGAAAGAGGATAAATAGAGGATAAATTAGCATCATACTGGTCTGTAAAATGTGTTCTTTTTGAAAAGGTTTTTGAAAAATGTTTAGAAAATTTAAGTAAAAAACTTTTTTATTTAAGTAAAAAAGTAAAACCTTCCCCAAATATTACTTTAGTAATGAGGCTTAAAGATCACATATTATTTATTATCCACATATTATAAAAGTGTTTATGATAATTTTATCATTGGTGTTATTGGTGTCAGAATATATTTATAGAACATATTTATATATTCATATAATGAATGCTTGTTTCATCACCTTTTTTCACCCTCTGCCTACAACGATCTGTTGATTTCTGTTAGAGACAACTCACTTTAGTGTGGACTTTGTGATGTTTTTTTGCAGATCGTTTAAACTGGCAAACAGCTAAATAACACACTAAACGAAAAGGAAAAATCTGCTCTTTAATACCTCAAGTAACTCACACCCCGGTAAAAGCACTATTTACATGCCAGTAAAGCACATAGAACCAATGGGCTGAAAAAGAAAAAGAGTGAAAAAGAAGATGGAGAAAGCAAACATCTTAGGGAAACCTTAAGACATAAGTCAAGGTAAGACAAAGATACAGAGACACATTAAGAGAAGGTTTGAAGGAGAGCAAATCACAGTTGAGTTGTATACCGTGATGGCCTCAACTCTCTGTAATCCCAGATCACAGCGATCAGATAGCATCTGCCCCTCTCATTCAAGATTAACAATAAAACCCCACAATCCAACAGTCCATCCCACATACCCATCAAACATTATCTTCCTTCTCCTGTGGGTGGCCAACCAGAACGCAACCATGGGTTGTTGCATTCATTACACAAGTAATTGATGCCAATCTCTGTTTAAATGCCAAACACAGAAATCTCTGAAGCAAAATATCTCTGTAATATGGAAATGGACAGTACTGTACAACTAGAGCATCTTGTTAGCATTAAACTAATAGACAAATAATATAAATGTAGCTGTATGCTGTAACAGTAGTAACTTTACTGTAGAAACTACAGTGGCATAGTTTTTACCATTAAATTAAGATGCATGACATTAAACTAGTACAATAGAAGGATAGAAGGAATTAATAAGAATTAATTTGTCTTCTAAAACATAACATTTACTGTATATGATAAAATTATGTGGTAAAAATTACAGTGAACCAATCAATTTCTCTACCATATTTGCATGTGTTAATTGCTAAAATGACTTTTTGTCCGGTAGTATATTGTTTGATGTAGTTTTGAAAAACTATCCATAACACGAAATGCAAATATATTTAACATATGAACTGTCAAACAAGAAAAATATTCAAAGCACACATTGGCACATTTATCATTATAACCCACTTCTAATTATCAATTTTCAAGCTGGTTTTATTCGCTGCGGAAAAGCTTACCACGACACCGCAATGATGTGTGACTGATGAGCGCTTTATGTTGATTAAAATATGAATCTGTAATTTTGCCTGCAATTTATTTCGGCATCTTAAAAGTGCCACTCAGTACAGACAACAGTGTTGCTCTACACAGCTCTCACAGCTGTGGGCAATTATGCTGTGGAGCACCGGGGCTGTCGTGCTCTCATGTGTTCATCAGCCCGCTGAAGTTTTCAAGAAAAAGCTGCTGATGCGAAGCAGTGTGCAAACAAGATTTTCCCTTATGTTTATATGAGGTAGCCCATACAGCAGAAGGATTTACAACAGAGTTGCCTCTAATTCTACTGGGAACATGTTTTGGCCACCTAAACAGACTTAAATACGAATATTGCAAATAAGAAAGTTGCAGGACATACAGTGTATATACTGCAATGCAGCGTGTAACATTAAAACCACTGACAGATGAAGGGAGTAACACTGACTATATCATTTCAATGGCACCTGTTGAAAGGTGGGATATATTAGGCTGCAAGTGAGCAGTCAGTTCTTACATTTAATGGGTTAAAGTTCTCACATTAAAATGGGCTTACAGACAGAGGGTTAGTGTGTCTGGTCCGATCAAACAGAACAGTTACTATAGCTCAAATAAATAAATAAAAACTTACCGTTGCCAGTGATAAAAAGGTGTCAGATCATACATTAATTGAATGTGTCCCAGTTTGGTGCTAACAGAAAGTCACCCTAATTGTTAAATACCGATCTATTAAGAGCCAGGATTTGCCTTTGATAACATTAGGTGTCCCACATTGAAATGCTCCATTGCATAAGAAACAGATTTAATAACAGGATTTATCATCCAGGTGATCGTGCTGAGTTTCCCCAGAGTTTTCTCCAGAAGTTTCAGTAACTGGCACCCTTACATAATAGTCATCAGAGTCCTTCCAAGTGAGATCCCTGTGCTCTTATTAAAACACACCCCTGAAGAACAGTAAAATAGCTTCCACTCCGCATTACTGAGGCACACAACAGCAGTGACTCTTAAACCACCGGCCCTGCACATTCAGATAGCTGTTGAGCAGCCGTCGCGTGCAAAACTGCAGCAAGTGATTCGATTTATGCATGTTACAGTTCATTATGCATAAGCAGAGTGAACTGGTGCATTTATGCAAAGCAGAAACCCATTTCTGCAAAAATGCAGAAATGTCCTTAAGATGCCAGGTTTGACAGCTATTTTAACCGAAGGGCTCTGACATATATATATTAAGGATATTAGCTCTCACTCAAGGTTTAATTAGCACAGAAAGCTTTTAACTGTCACATTTTATTTACTCTGGTGGTCTGATCTTTCAAAATGTACAAAATATGAGTAGTATATATTTCACAGTCTTCAGTAAATTACAGCGTTTCAGCTTATTCACTAGCCACACACATTTTAAATGAAGTGACTGTCATTCATATACATTGTGCCTCATTAACAACATTGTGTTTTGAGTTTCATTGAGTTTCATGTAAAATTGCAATTGGCAAGTATGCTGTATGTATCGTGCTAATTGTTACACTGAAGACAGTGTATGTTTGGTGTATGTTTCAATGGTTGAAAATATATAAATATAATTGTGCCAGAATATGAATTTCTTTAATTACAAAACTACATTTTTATTTACAAAAACATTATTACTTGGACAAAATAATAAATAAAAAACAGCCAATAACAGTCAAGCATAGATGGAAATTCCTTGAAGTGATCCTAAATGGTAGTGTATATTTAAATATATAATACATCAATTATATATTATACTTTTTATACCAATTTACTATTACTAAACACATCAACAATACATCAGGCTCACAGCTGATTGGTTCAAGTCAGTGAACATGAAAGTTTTGCACAGCTTCCAGTGTAGACAGACTCAGACTGCTGCGGCATCGATCGTGCCCGTTGTGGACAGGGTGTTAGCAAATCAGGTGCTAAAATAACAGATAAACCTGTGCAAATAAATGTGGCTATTAGCAGGCACATTTCATCCTAGTAATTTAGCCCTCTGTCTCTGACAGGCACCACAATTCACATCGCTCATATGTTGTCACAGCTCTTTTTGGCTGCAAGCATTTATCAAAATTACATATAAAAGAAAACACTATTTATTGTTCTCTCACTGTTATGCTCTCTGTTCTACTCCTCATCCAGTTTTATGGTTGTCGTAAATACATCTGACATTTTTGTCAGACAGACCTAGAGGGCAGCTGAGGATGAAGGGGCCTGCTGACATTTATGGTAATAAACAAGGTAGTGGACTGGCGCCATTGATCCGATTCTGGCTCCCTGCGTGTTGACTATGCATCGCTTTTGAAGTGGGATGGTAGATAAAAAAGTCACAGCTGAGTTAATAAGGATACAACAAGAGACAGTCTGTCAGGGCTGCTGTTCCAAATATGAGAGGAAGACAAAGGGACGCTATTTTCTTATCAAACGAAAAGAGGATGGAGGGGCGTTGCCTCCATATTGGACAGAGAACATGAAAGGATGCCCTGATACGTTCATGACCTGCTGGCCTCTGCCTGGTGTGTCTTTCATGGAGATCCATTGCACTATTTTAGCATTCCATTGGGTACCAAATGGTTTATTTTTTCAATATTGTCAATATTTATTTATTTTCTCAATATTGGAAGAAGGGATTAGCATTGCAATTTACCCCTGAGACAACAGTCATTTTCTTATTCCAATCTGACTAATTAAACTCAAATTCTCTAAACAGATTTCGAATTTCTGTGAGGGCAAATAGGTTAGATTTTAAACAGAATGAGAAAGCTGAAGGATATTGTAAGCATTCTCAGGTTGGCAACATTCCTCTATGTTCAAAAGTTGCTAATGTTGTAAATTGCTTAGCTTTACAGTAAGTACATATGGGCACAGAATCATAAAAGCCACATGCTCGCCGCAGATATATTTGATGTTAAATACTACATTATGGCATTTAAGGTAGATATATTTAAGGTATTTTATCATTTTGTGGGTCCCTAAGGAATCTAATCTGTGATCCAGGCCTTGCTAGCATCTTGCCCTAGCAGTCTAGCAGTTAAAGGAATTTAATTCAACAAACATATTTGCGTTTATTTTATTAGGAATATCACAAAATGAGAGCGTGACCAAAAGCTGTTTGCAGAGAATTAAGTTCTCTTACCAAAACATAACAGCCAATTTCGGTTTGCAAAGAAAAGTGTTGATGGCAAATTTATTTTACACCAAATATGAATCGACCAGAATGTGAATGAGCACATTTTTGTATTTTTGTCATCAATGGCTTTTGATTATTTAATGCTTTATAAAGTGAAATGACCTTGTCAACTTCACATATAATGTTAGTAGTAGTTAACGGTTGACAGGCTTTTTAAAATACATTTTATCATTAAAACACTTCTGTGAGTTTATTTTTTTCAGGGACAAACATTTTATATTTTTCAAAAGGAAACAGTCGATAAGGGTTCACCTCAGTTACTTTATTCCAAAGTGAATAGGTGAACTTGACTAACTTCAAAACCAAACTTCAAACATGGAAAAAGAGCCCCTTTATATCAAACAACAACAGCAGTCTCTCAGTTCAGAGTTACCTCAACATAACTTATACAGTACCAACACATGCAGCCACCACCCAACCTGTCAATCAAGGTCTTCAAAAAAGGGAAACTGACTATATGCTAGAAACATCTAAAAGCCTTTAGTTTACCTCCATTAGCACAATCTCAGAGATTCCTTGACCAGCCGTCATTGGCTGCAAGCCGAGGAGCCTGATCTCTAGAACATTCTGTTCAAGTATCATTATCCTCTTCTCAACCACCTGACTTCCTGAGCATTCTTTAAAAAGAATGAAAGGGAAAAGGGCTGAATTGAGAGCACTAGGTGTCTGAGACTTGTTCCTGAAGCAAGAGAGGATCTACTTGGTCACCAACTCGCTCAGTTCCTCTGGAGACAGTAAATTGGTTGCCCTACTTGTTGAATGGAGTGTGGCATTAGCTCATTTTATGAGCTCTGACTGGGCTGAATGGCCCATTCACTGTAAATGGAACCATTAATGGGTCTGTCAGGTAAAGGAGAAAGCTCTTAAACAATTATCTGCCAAACACTTGAGAGCTAGGTGGTTCTGTGTAATGAGAATACCTGAGTAATAGATGGAACTAGCAAGGTGGTACCCTGTGATACTAATACGCCAGTATTTTCATGAGCCAAGAACACAAAATAGCGCCTCTTGTTTGTGTTTAATAGAAATTAGGATTCCCTCATGCTGAAACTGTTTAATAGGCTACTGTGTTTGTTTTTTAATCATTCTCAATTCCTAAACAGTCGGGTTTCCTTTACCCTTAAATCATAGAGCATGACGTACACTGTAAAAGTAAAGCTGTAAAAATTTTACCATAATTTTTGCTACCATATCTGAAAATTACAGTTGCTGGTGTGACCTACAGTAAATCAAGTCAATTTGATTTAGTTCCATTAAACAATATGGACCTGAAATCAGTTAATTTCGATGTTATCACATGAAGTACTTTAAGTTGCCTGTCAAAACATTTTTCAGTATAGAAGTAAAAGGGTTTTACACCATCACACTGACCACTGACCATGACAAGGAGCCTTAAGCTTTCCAATGGGAATAGTCTGGTCAATAGTAGAGTTTTCTCGCTAACCAGACTGAATGATAGGTGAGCAGAGCTAGCATGAAAAAACAGGTGTTAAAGGGATTCCTCTGAGAATGGTTCCTTCATTTCACCTGTTCTTTAAATCCATTGAAGGGCCTGTAAAACATACCTGCTACTGTAGAAAATAACCAGTTGGAGGCCAGTTAAATAATATAAAATGCCTAGCTGCTGTAGCTGTACTAAACCATGTAATTCAGTCAAATACATTTATGTATGTGAGTTCTATCTGTCCTTACCCCTAAATTTGGGAAAGATGCATTCAAATCTTTGTCAGTGAGAGGTACATTGCAATGTGAGGGTTGTCTGTTTGTATATGATATTTTTTGTCTGATGTAATATTGATGGAGTCAACTGCGCTTCAAATAATATCCCTGCGTAACAGGATCAAACCAGCATAGTGATAATATACATGAGATTCTACGTGGAAATTTCCTCAGGGGGCATCAGAGATAGAGATGAAGATATCAGGCTTGACGTAATGAGCTCCTCTGAGACTTCTGTTTTTCCTCTAAAACCACAGAACACCTCAGAGGACATGCAGAATACAAATTCTCCTCACCTAAGGATAAAGGGTTACATCACACCGCAGCGTGCTGGCGACAGAGCGAGCACATGACATCCTGTAAACCCGATTCAGGTCTAGAATTCTCACAGCATACATAGAGATGCTTAACAACAACAAAATTGCAGGTTCTTGTAATGGTGTATGTCCCCCTAAATCATCCTACTGTGTCCGTCTTCGCACAATGCCAGAGTGGTGTGCTGAATAAGTGGCCACCCGGGGGGAATGCAAAAATGTTCACCACCACACACAGACGATTTTTTTGAGGTTGTTAAACTGATGTTACTTAGTCCCAACCGCTGGGTAAGAAAAAAGAGGATTCCCTCGATCAAAAACAAAGCAACCCACACTGCCAGCTGGAGTCTGAAGGGAGAGACACACTGGCACAGCAAAGACAGACATGATTCAAGGTCTGGGCCCAAGGAAGAGGAAATGAAGATGCAATTAGGAAGAAGTGTGTGACAACAGAAGCTGTGTGAACCTAAGGCAGCCTCCTGCTGCCCCACTCCCCTGTTAGTCATTGACTTAACAGGCAAAGCTCCATGTATGAAAATGCTGCCTAAGGAAACTGATTTTAAACAGGCTTCAGATTATTCTAATATCTTATCCAATGAGCAAAAACAAATGAAGTGAACTGTACAGATAACAAGCAAATATTAAGTGACTACAATGCTTATTTGTCTGTAGAAATTGAGTTATAGGAAACTGAGTCATCAACTTTAATAAATAAATGTAGTTTCAAAAAGGCTGTTTCAGGTGGCATTTTTATTCTTTTCACCAACCAGCAAGCAGCACAAACAGGATTGTGGGAACTATGCGTCCTGCAAATGTCACCAGATGAAGGCAGTATGTTATGCAAACATCGGATTCGGACTTACCCTGTTGCCTTCCTACCTCCATATATTACCTCCATATATTCCCATACCTGTTATGGGAATTCGGACACAGCCAGGGTCTTCAACCTGATAAGGCACAGCTGATATGAATAACCACTGCCATAAATCCAGCATTGTGTTTTTGTGTGTGGTGCAGCATCCTGCCTGATGCATGCACCACACAACATGTTTGGTTGCTGCTAAAACGATAAGCACCTGGTGTTGCACTTCTGGACCTGCTTCACCTTCAATTCCCCGGGTACGATGACATCACAATGCCCCATTTTTGGTTTCAGACCCTCTGAACATTTACCACAGTTTTTATCCCTACTATCAAAGGCAGTATCAGATTGTTAATCCCATCATTTTGTTCCATATGTAAATGTATATTTTCATATGATCATTCGCCATGTTTTATATTGAATAATTTTATATTTTAAACCTTTAAACAGTATTTGTCAATAAAGCTTTACACACAGAAAGAGTTTCTGTAAAGCTGCTTTGAAATCATGTGTTTTATGAGAAGTACCATACAAATGAGTGGCTTTACTTGATCTAAACAGAAGGTTCCCATGGGCACGTCACCAACAATCTCTCTTTTCATCTTCACCCCCCGCAACATCTCAGCACGTTCACCTGTCTACAAAATACACCAAACTGTGACCAGCCGTGAAAATCGCCAGCTGTATTTCAGATTCTGTTACACAGGATTGTAATGATGTCATTTCTTTTGATGATTCGCTGCCACCTTGCCAAATCTGTGTTGTCAAATAGCTCAGCCCAAATACAACGTTAATCAAATGCTCATAACAGATTTACTGTCCCTGTTGCAAGCACCTGGAGTAACAGAGCATGCAGATGCTTCTAGATGCTTTTGTGACTTCTTCCTCCCACTGCTCTGGTTCCCTTCTGATGCATTTGTCTCCCGCAGAGCAGAGTGGCTCCCTCGCTCACTTTTCTTCTCCCTCTCTTTTCCTTCTTTTTACCCTTGAGCCTGAAGAAAGTAGTTTTCATGCTCTGCTGTCTTGAGTCGACCCTACTTCACTCCAGAGTCACAGAGCATGTAAACCTTCTTCCACACAGGTGGAAGAACGCTACTGTTGTTGCCATTTGAACATTTACACAGACACCATGCTTTGAACCTTATCTTTTAAATGTTAAAGTAGATCATAAAAAATGTAATTAAGGGAAAGACGTTACAGCCTTGCCCTTTAATCTCACATGAAAGCAAATCATAGTGGCTTCTGTATAACACTATAAAATGCTATATATTCACATACAATGTTCACATACATGCAGTTCCTTTAGAGTTTCAGGAGGAATCTCAGCAATGTCACACAATCCACAATTAAAGTCCACAATCAAAAGTCAGAAGTCATTTTAAGGACTTAATTTTCCAAGACATTTTCACGAGAAACAACAGAAACAAAATTGCCACTTTAGTAAAAAAATACATGAGAACTCCGAGCATAAGTATTTTCTTTTGGAAGTTATTGGTATTGGGAGAGCCACCCGTGAGTTTTTTTGCTATAAGATACAATTTATTTAGTCATATTCAATCTTAAACTGTCATAAAAACCAAAGTACTCCTATACTATCCACAGCTGAATAAAAGCCTGCAGCCTGTTTTTTAATTCCAGGAAAAACTTGGAAACCCAAAATGAGAAGGAGAACCTAGGTTCCAATATAACCCTCAGTAGTGTTTGGCAGAGACAACAGGATGTGACAAATCAGATCACACCTATAATACGCTCGTCGCTTATGTATTAAGATATTTAGGATGAATTTGTTGATTTTTACAGCTTTCAGTCTAATAAGGATTAACATAGATGCTCATGTAGCTATACGCTATTTGAATGTCTAACAATGAGGCATTCAACAGTAAAACTGTTTTCCTTTACACTACAACTTAATAAAGTTCACCGGCAAAGCTTATAAGACATCGCTGTGATAATTCCCACCAGTAAGAAAATATCAAGATTACAAGCCTTGAACTGACCTTCCACTGCCAACTTTCACAGCAATTTGCCGCCAATTCTTTCATTTTATTTATTAACAGTCCTACAGCACTTAACGGAGGCAAGCTTGTATGAAGAAATAATACCTCTGAGAAAAGCTCCTCCACAATAACACTGAGACACTGTCACCGCTCTGCGATTCAATCTTTCAGACAGTATTTCAGCAGTTTGATGCGTTTTCATCAGCGCTATTTTTCATTTGCGAAATTTCAACAACCTAGTCATCATTCCGTCCGATGATGTTTCGATGCGTGATGCGTCTCGACGCGAGCAAGATGAGAAGTTGTCTTTGTTTCTAAACTGCTGTTCTACCCATTTCATCACAGACCATTTCAGCCTCTCAAGGAAAAAGAAATTGTGTTTTCCATTGTGCAAATCAAACGAATAAGCTCTTTCTCTCGTACGCCAGTCACAGCGTGGATTTGAGTGACAGATTGCAGAGGATAAGGTTTCAGACCGCAAATTTTCGGGTAAAAACACTTTGAAAATCTAGCTTAGCATCGAAGCATGAAGAACTAGTCCTGGAGATAAATTTACACGCAAAAAAGTTTTTGAGTCTTAAGTCTCACGAAGGACAAAGGTCTTTGCCTGGCAAAGACTAAACTTTCTGATCGCATTAA
>JAZGTI010007832.1:0-21025 GCA_036877585.1 Botia kubotai
TACATTATACATGCTGTAGCAGTACATTATACATGCTGTAGCAGTACATTATATATGCTGTAGCAGTACATTATACATGCTGTAGCAGTACATTATACATGCTGTAGCAGTACATTATATCTGCTGTAGCAGTACATTATACATGCCGTAGCAGTACATTATATATGCCGTAGCAGTACATTATATATGCCGTAGCAGTACATTATATCTGCTGTAGCAGTACATTATACATGCTGTAGCAGTACATTATATCTGCTGTAGCAGTACATTATATATGCCGTAGCAGTACATTATACATGCTGTAGCAGTACATTATACATGCTGTAGCAGTACATTATATATGCCGTAGCAGTACATTATACATGCTGTAGCAGTACATTATATATGCCGTAGCAGTACATTCCCTCCTTACATCAGCTCCTGCTCTGTTTTTTGCACATACTCTATAATTAGAACAACATTCCTGGTCACTCATCCCTGACCCACCTAACTGTCTCCTGAAATCAGCAGATTTCCATCTGTCCCTCACATGACCCCACGATGATCCTGTCACCTAGTAATACAGCTTCTGAATCTATTAAAACATGTTCATTATTAGATAAGAATAACTTTAGAAGATTATTACAATTAGTGTTGCAAGTAAAGTCATTAATTAAATATATTCTAAATATTCTCTACATATATTTTTGCTGTCTTTTATTAATTCTTCATATAAACAAAAAAACATGTATACAAATATAATCTGATTCAATTTATATTTTTAATAGTACATATAGACCTACATAATGTAACAAGACAATATACAATGTAAAGCTTATAAAATCTTTTTTCTTTGTTCAGATCAGTCAATTGATTCAGAGTGTATTAAATGAAAACTCAGCTGATGTTTGTGTTTGTTGAGAGACTCACAGCTACAGAGAGCAGATAAATGTGATTTATTTGTGTTTACTGTACTGCTGCATATATTATTGAAAAATGTGTAAGAGGAAAAATAATCAGAAGAATTCCGAAACAGAATTCTGTTTAACATTAAACTCTTGGAATGCTGCCGGACTTCCTCCAATAATCCAGCCACCCTCATCTCTGCTGAGACTGTCTACAGATGTCATCTATACTCATAAAGACTACAACACAAGCCGTGGATTGTTCTGTTCTAGATTTTTTTTTGAGTAAATAAAACACATCCTTCATGACGCTGAACTCTAACTCAACATCAGTGTGTGTACATTCACATACAGTGAGAATGTGAGAAACAACAGTGTTCTGGTTCTGTTCTAGCCACAGCCCACTCACTGCATTTATATTCACGTGGGCCTTAAGAATGTCAGCCAAACATAATGTTTCCATTGTCATGTCTGTCACACATCAGTCGAGCTCTGCGCCGAGTGAAACACACTGATACAATCTCAGATCGATACATTGATCTGATGAATGCTGCACAGATTCATTCAGTCTGTCAGTCACTGGCAGTAGTTCAGAGCTGCTCTTTATGTTTTACCACCTTAAAAAATTAAAGGGTCACCGAGGAAAAGCCACTGGCTGCTCGTTGCCTAGGCAACCGCAAGCCCAACCCACCGCTACAGTAGAATTACCTGAATTCTGCCCATGTGACCGAGCCCCGGTCCTGTCGACCAATCAGAAGAGAGGACAGGTGTTCTCATGGTAGTTTCATCAGGTAGCGCTGTGAACCGCGACAGTGTCTCACTGGAGATTCTGCAGCTGATGATGTTATTTATCTATGAGAAAATAGATTCATTCATGTGTGCATCGTGAGGGATTGACATCTTTGGATATGCGGGAATAGAAGCAGATTTCCCCGCACGGTTGTGATCGTTTCATGCTCATCACTGCTGGCGGGGTGAGCAGGTGAGTCGTTTGGTTGTTTGGGAGATGAATCACCTGTAAACTGTCCTGAGGTGACAGCGCTTCTGCTTTAAAACGTCAATATGTCCAAACAAATGTGACATTGATAAAGCTTTAGTTAAATAGTGTATTAAACATCTCAGACTATGTTTATTCTTAAACATATTGTGTCTGTTTTTGTTTGTATGGGATTATTAACCTATTATAGGTTACAGTGTTATTACTGTTCACTACTGTCAGTTTTCAGAATGGAGAAAACTTCTCCCTGGTGGAGGTCTTTCGTGGGCAAGAGGAGAAAAGCAGCCAAAGAATCGGCAGCGAAACTGGAACAGGACCTCCGTAACCAGACATTAGCGGGGTCCCCGCAGCACCCCTCCGCCGAGCACGATCAACAGCTCGGGAAGGACGGAGACAACTGCATATCTAGCGACGACACATACGACGACTCCGCGATCCAGCCCACATTCAACGAGAGCTCGAACCTGCGCGCTCTCAGCGTGTCGCGCTCCGGACGCTTCAAAGAGAAACGGAGGACGCGAGCGAGTCTGCCGCAGAACCGCGAGGAGGCGACACCTGCCGCGGGCAGACCGACCGACATCCACACGAAGCGCTGATTTCACCTCCCAGAGACAACATGAGAGGCTGACACGCTGTTTTAAACAGCAGTGCTGATGAACTCACTGATGAGTGCACTTATTTAATTATGGGGTAGTTTTGTGGTATCGCATCACGTAAGCTCATGATTCATTAAACTGGAGATTGGGTCCAGTCAGATAGAATCATTATAGTGAAGGAGACGAAACTAAAATGGTAAAACTTTGTCGCATGTACACATTTGTGTTTCTGTTGTTTTACATTTTATGAAGGATTTATCAGCAATGAATATTTTTAATGTCAGCCTTTGTAAGCACACATCCTGTTTCGTAACTGTCTTTAATAGTTTGGATCACACAGTTGGGGTGGTGGTCCTCTCCGTCCATCAGTTATGATGTCATAGATATTCATACATCAGACAGGTCATTGCTTATTCCTGTGCAGTCAGTTTAACTGAGTTTAAGAGACCTCGATACTTCTGTTGAGCAATTGTACTATATTTTCATTAGCCACACCAAAGATTGTAATTTTATATCAAATGTTATATAAATAAAAAATGTAAAAGTAAACTTACAGAAAAGAGGGTCATGAAAAGGAAGAATGTTAATTTACAGTTGTGTAATATTGAGTATATTCTTTAAAAGGAATACAGTTATATTTGGATAGTTCTTAATAAAGTTACAGTACAAGCAGAGCGTCCTTCAGCAGCTGCAGCAGGTTCTGCCTGTCTGCGCAGATAATAACAGTGACTGTGATTTGTTTCAGAAACTCAAAACCGAAAAGCATAAATGAAGGTTTAGACAAGGTTACAGTGCAGTTAGGCAGGTTTGGAATACACTGGTATGGAAAACACTTCAAATGCAGCCTTTGGGATGTGTAAATAAACCCACGATTCTCTGTCTGCAAAGGCATCTGTTTGTGCTGCATGTGCTCCTGATTGTTACATGCACACGTGTGTTTGTGATGGGTGGGGTAAACAGACAGCAGCGGGTCAGTACCAGCAGGCCTATTTAAACTGCATCAGTGAGTTAATGCTCATCAGCCTGCCTGAGGCGGCCTTCTGTAAGCCCAGCAACCCTGTGTCACAACATTCCTTTAAAAGACAAGTTCTCACCAGAGAGAGCTAAACCACACTGTAGTAACCCAGTCAGGTTAGCAGAGTGGTTAGTAAACCAACAGAGATGATTCAGTCTCTGCACAGTTCACTTCTCATTTTCTCAAATGTAAATTTGTGTCGTGTGACAGTTTTGATAGTTTGTGACAGCAGATGATTTTATTCCTGATTCAGACAGCATTGAGACACATTTAAATCTTATTCCTGATCAAATCTGGTTTGAAGGCCATCTTTAATTATACATGCGCGCGCACACACACACACACACACACACAGACCATAGTAGCTACCTTAGCAAGGACTTCTCATAGACGCAGTGGTTTTTAAACTAAAATAATGCTGTTTACTGTACCTCACACCTAACTGCCACAGAAAGCTGTTAACAATATTAGAATTCATTTCATTAACAGAAAAACATTATTATAAGACTTTTAGATTTTTTTATTAGAATAATAAAATATTAGATATTAGAATTTTTCACATGTTCCAAAGACATTTGTTTTAAAATGTAGCGTTCAAAAATATAGCACACACACACACATATCTGCATATGTGTTTTATGAGTACTCTCCATAGACGTAATAGTTTTATACTGTACAAACTGAATTTATTCCCTAACCCTAAACATCACAGAAACACACACACACACACACACACACACACACACACTCTCTCTCTTCTGACCTCATCAAAATCTACCACTAGAGGGCGAGCTCGCTCTAAACTGCAGTAACCTCTAACCCAAGACACTTAAAGCTGCAAGATGCACATTTTTAAGCTACTGAGCAAGTACATAACAGATCAAACAGTTACCTACCAAATGTGTCTTCCACAAGCCAAACTCTTCCAGAAATCCGTCTGCAGGAGTTGATGTAAGTTTATGTATGACACACGCAGTATCTAAACAGCGCTTATAAAACATCTTCACGTTAAACAAATGGCGTGTAGAAATGAACTCTGTTTGTTTGTTTTCAGCGGTGTCGTGTCAGCTGCTTTATAGTTTGTTCCTGAACGTTCACCTCGCGTCTCAGTGTTTGTCTGTGATGAGTTTCTGCTCATTAGCGACACCTGATGAACTGGACTGACATTAGCACATAGAAACGATAGAGGGCGCTGTTCTTCAGCAGGAAAATAGCATAAACGAATGTCACTGTACAACATTGATTTTTTATCATGTTTCTGTGTGTTTACTTTATGAAATCTTGCAAGTTATATGAAATAATCATTTAGTTGTTCTAAATCACGCACTTACTGCTAAACACACGGGATATGAAAACATATATAACCAGCCTGTCAAACAGACAGTAGTTTAGGTCCATCTGATGAGCACACAAAGTAAATAAATGAAGTAAACATGCATTCATAACGTTGATATTTATTCCTTTTATTATCTTTTCATTATGTGCGTTTCAAACAGAACTTCCATTTTATCTTCTCGTTTTGCTGTTTCTCCAGAATGTGTTTATAGTCAACAACACAACCCCTCATACAGCAGTACAGCGGACCCGTCTCAATCACACACACACAAACTCTCTGGCAGTTGTGTGTTAACACAAGATCTGTCATTCTTACAGTCATACAGAAATTAAAAACAAACTTCATGTGTTGAGCTGAAAGGAAATTGACACAGACGGTCCGCTGCGTCACACAGACGGTCCGCTGCGTCACACAGACGGTCCGCTGCGTCACACAGACGGTCCGCTGCGTCACACAGACGGTCCGCTGCGTCACACAGACGGCCCGCTGCGTCACAGACGGCCCGCTGCGTCACACAGACGGCCCGCTGCGTCACACAGACGGTCCGCTGCGTCACACAGACGGTCCGCTGCGTCACACAGACGGTCCGCTGCGTCACACAGACGGTCCGCTGCGTCACACAGACAGCCTGTAACAGATTTACATGCTGTTTCACACAGTGCAGAAAATATCAATATATTCAGAGCAGTGATGGTGAAGCAGTATGTCTGGATTACAACATATAAATTATCACAGTAAATGAAATGAACATGTAGTGGCATATATATATGAAGACTGAAAATCTACAGCTTTTACCTGAAGATCAGATTTGAAGAGTAACACAGAACACAAAATGACACAGATATCGACAGTCTAAGCAAAGACTAAAAAAATAAAATAAAGCAAAACAGACATGAGTAGCAGACAAGTTTTCCATCCGTCCATTCGAGGGATAACAGAGTGAAAGACAGCTGTATCAGGGGTAGACTGATGAAGATGATGAAAAAATGAGGTATGATGAAGGACCAGAGCAATAAACACACAGAGATACTCAACAGGAAAGACGACTGCGGAGGGCTGTTGGTGAAGATTGGTTTATTTTAACGATTTATTTAGTTATTTGTTATTGATTGAATGTGTGAGATTTTGGAGGATTATAAATAATTTGTGGTTTTAAATGTACGACTGTAGAGGTTCAGGGTTAGACACGTGTCAGGAATCAAGAACACATGATGGAGGACCACTGGGCAGGTGATCTTGTTGATTTGATATTAGAGTTACAGGGTTAAAAAGGAAACAGCATCCTGTAAGCTGGTTGACACACCACTTCAGAGCTGCAAACTAAACTGCTGGATGTTCACAGGTGAGTTATGAGGACGAGGAGAAAGTAAGTGTGTGAGAATCCTGAGCTGTAGAAACTGTTGCTAGGGTGGCTGGTTTGTGGGACAGTGTGTGTGGGATCTGCTCGCTGCCTGAGTGCTGTTGAAAGGGCTGAGGGGTCCTCGGGGAGAGCTCCAGGCTGCCCACAGAGATGCCCGAGTCCGTGCTTTGGCTGCGGCTGCTGGCTGTGCAAGGGTCCTCGTCAGGCTCCGCCTCTTCCTCCTCCTGCAGCCAATGAAGTTCTAAATCTTGTAAAGGGAACAACCGGCGTTCCCATGGCAACACTGCCTGAAAACGTAGGTGGGACCAAGATTATTGCTTCTTACAAAGTACATTGATGAATCATACCCAAAATTATAAAGATATGCAAGGCATACATGAAGTTGGAAACCACACACACGTTTTTTGAAGTACAGGATGTTCTTTCAGCTAAATAATTGCCATGGTGACAGCAGTAATGAAGCTGATCAGAACATGAAGTGCTTGTGTACACACACACCTGCTGCTCATGCTCAGTCTGGCTGAAGGGATCATCTGCTCCAGCACAGAAGGGGCTGCGCGGTGAGACGTCTCCTTCTGTAAAATAACTCTGCCTGCAGTCTGGAGAGCCAGGTGTCTCCAAACCCCTGGAGCTTTTCTCTTCTCCACAGCACGAGGAAGAAGATCTGAGGAAACAGTCAAAGAAGTGAATGAGGACCTGACATGAGCTGGAATGTATCAAACTCTTTACATTTCTTTATATTCAAATTATTGTGGAATGATGACCTCACAACTGTTGAACGTAACTGGTCATTAAATAAACTAAAACTAAAAGAAACTAAAACACAAACTTTCCTTTATGCATGAGTCAATTTTAACATACATTCCTGATATCATCTTAGATTAGAAATACAGTAGCTGAGCCACAGACATTTTTAAAGGTCCAAATGTTTTTTAAACCTGCAATCCGTAACTTCTGCCTCTTTATCACCATCTCTGTTTAAAGTATAAGTTGAACACTGATCTGTACTTGCTTGCAGTTTTAATTATGAAAGATCACTGTTAAAACTGTCATTAGAGAAATTCCAGATTTGTTCAAGATCACACTGTCAAGCTCCTGTTTAAACATTCTCTATGAAACTCTCTCTCTGTCTGTCTGTCTCTCTCTCTCTCTCTCTCTCTGTCTGTCTGTCTGTCTGTCTGTCTCTCTCTGTCTGTCTCTCTGTCTCTCTCACCTGCCCCGGCGTCGTCTGCGGGCCCAGCTGCCCCACCGGCTCCTCTCTCTGCTTTCACACGCAGCGTGTCGGATCAGAAACACAGCGTCTGAGAGATCTTCCACCTGTTCAATCATCATAATCCAGTTAAACTTCAGCAGAAATCTGAATGATTACTGAACACATTAAAGACACACGGACCTCTTCCTCATTCTCCAGCCCGTCTCCACTGGGCTGCAAGTCCGTGTTATTGTCACTGAATGACTGGGATTCTGAGTCATCCTGCTTCTTACAGACCCTTACAAGAGAGTCCAGCTCTCTCCAGCTAAACACAAAACATCACCATCAGTTTCCATTGACAACAGTGAAATAAACAGTGCTTGTGCTTATATGGCTGCTGTAGCAAAGTCCCGCCCTCTGGTAAAAAGAGCCAATCATCACTCACTAAACATGAATATTCAAGTAGACGGGACTAAAATAGGTGCAAAATAAGTTGATGTGAAAACAGCGGCTGGGGGCGGAGACTTCCTTAAAGGGACTTTAGTGTAACCACACAGTTTTTGATCAGATACATGGTGATTTTGGAGGTGTGACTCTCGTTACCTCGGGGTGATGATCTCTTTGTATTGTAACCGCTGCACTCGCGCTCCCAGTCCAGCCAGTCCCTGAGGCATCACCAGATTATCGATGTCAAACGAGCTTTCTGTCCTCCTCCTCCTCAAAGGCTGAAGAGAGAGAGAGAGAGAGAGAGAGAGAGAGAGAGAGAGAGATGCTACTGACGTCAAATAAACCGTGTGGACCGTCTGTCATATCTGCACATCACACTGTCTGTATTTACCTGAGCAGGTGTGTCTGTTGCTGGGGGTGATGACAGCAGGACAGGCAGGTCTAAAGCTCGTGGAGGGAGATAGTTCGGGCTAATCACCTCTCTCTGGCTTCTGCAACCTGAACCACCTGCAAGCATTTATCAATTAAAGCTGCAATCGTTAAAAACCAACCAACAGTGACTGAGCGAGTACAGTTCAGGATTCTCAACAGTCTATAATAATGGTTTAGATTTTGAGCTGCGGTCTCTGAATCTGCAGGTCATGTCAGTTTGGCTTCAACATGTAACCTCTTCAGAATCTAAACATACTATAAATTTAATGATATAATCTGATCACCATTCTGGAGGAAAACTAACTGTCATACAATTACCAAACTGTGTCCAAGCACCTGATTTTAAAGTTGTGTGTCATATTATCACTCGATTGTCTCACAGAATGTTTCTTTTTGACACAGACCATTATTTATAGACTTCTACATGAATGCTTTTATTAACACCCACATAAGACACTGTACTTCACTCACCTGGGGTGTTAAATAGTGGAGGGAGTGTACTGGGTGGGCGGGGACAAACGAATCTCCTCCTCACTCTGCCAACTCGTCCCTGGCCCCGCCTTCCCAGCCAAGAGGATGTGTCCGTCCACTGCACTGAACTATGATGCCCGACCAGCGGAGGTTTCCCACAATGCAGTGCAAGGGGTGAATCTGCAATGCGGGAACAATAATTGAGAATTTCATGTACAATGCCCAATAAAGTATTCAGACACCTGAGCCAGAAAGAATATCAGAGCTCACCTGATGGCATGGAGAGAACGGGGTGAACACACATATCGAGCTGAGCCTGACGCATACACACACTCTTCTCCTTCTCAGAGGAGGAGCGAGGAGGAGCACCCGCACACAACACACACACAGCTGGAGACGCACACCAGCACTGCAGCGAAACAGCCTGAGAGACAAACACGTGTGTATCTTAGCAGAAACTCTGAACCTGAAATCAAGAGTAACGCTGAATTCACAGCCTGCTTATAATTTCTGCTCTATTCACCTTTGACTTCAGTGCATCACAATCATCCAGGCGAATAAGTCGGTGACGCCGTTGTCGGGGCAACGGTCGAACCCGTGCAGCAGATGAAGGTGGACTGGGCACAGTTTGTGGGGTGATGGATGCGTCCTCTGTATGACACGTGCTGCTGTGCAATCGTACGATACACGTCAACTCAGAACATCCATGACTGTGTGTTTAAATGTTCAACTGTTGACTGACCTGCAGTTGTTTAATGTGGGGGAGGAGTTTGATACTCTGAGGGGCGTGTCAGTTTGAGAGTAGCCAGAACGCACCTGTACAAAACATAAAAACCCCTTCTAAATAAACACCATTATCAATAACACACACACGCAGACACACTGTATACCTTTCCCTGTCTGAGGTGCGTGTACAGTTCTGTCAGCGCTCGGATCCGATACTCCAGCTCTGACACTTGGGTCTGAAGCCACACCCATCTGCTCCCAAGCCACGCCCTGTTCTCCACCCACTGCCATTCTTTACCAGCAACACTGGAAAGAAAAAAAAGAATGAAAAGCTGAATATGTATATATGTGTGTATATATGTCTATATATGTGTATATATGTATATATAGACATCTACATTGTATACCACACTGGTGATTCAAATGGCAACGATATTAAATCTGCATTAAAGCTTTTAAACAGAAGTCATAACAGTTAAAAGCTTACACTGATTTTTTGGAGAGTGGTCGTAGGTGATGACCTCCTCTCTCCAGCGTTTCATCTTCCTCACTGTCGCTGTCACCCCCTGAGCTGCTCGCCGTGTGGTCGGAGTCCAGCGCGCTTTCTGCGGTCCGGAGAATCTCACTGCAGCTGCGCGCCAGCCGGCTCAACTCTGCCGAGTTACGAGACAGGGCGCTCGGCCTTCTGCTGCAGTTCAACCGCGGGCTCTCGTACAGACCGCGCAGCTGCTGGGTAACGTGTCTCTGGACCTGTTTCACCTGCACAGCCTGCAGGCGCTTCCAAAGGTGATCCGTGCGACCTTCCAGCTCTGCCTGCCTCCGTTTGGCTTCATCCCTCACCACCTTTATTTGCTGTGTGCTGGGGCTCTCGGTCCCTGAAGGTTCCTCTGTACAAACTGTGCGGTCACACTCAGCCGAGTTATTATTCTGTTCAGACGGGCTTTCGTCTGATGGTTCTGTCCCATTAGGAGGGCCACTCTCTGTCTGAGTGCTTTCGCCTCGAGAAGAGCTGATGGTAAGGGCGCACTGTGGTGTTTTTACGCGTCCACGCAGTTCTTGGTTATTTTCAGGCACGGGGGCTTGGGGACCCAGCGGGGGCTGCGGTGAAGGGTTATTGTTCATACACACGTTAGGGTCACCGTTTCCGCTGACTCCGTTGTTATGGTTGGCAGAGCTGGCAAGATACGAGCGCACTCTGTACAGTCTTACGCGCCCCTTGGCTGTTCTGCATATGGGTAACTCGGTGTTTTCCACGCCGTGGCCACCTCCTGAATCTGGTGGACACGGAGCTGTTTGAACCCCGGTCGTGTTTTCGCACTGGATACGGCGTAAGGACGCGCGCCTCTTTACGGGGGTGTCCACCTGACGCCCAGACTTCAAAGTGTCGCCCGTCATACGCGCTTCTCCATTGGAACTAACGCGGGCCTCGGCATCCGAGCTGCCGCAGTACGTAACCGAGCTTGTCCCAGAGAAACACACCCTCTTGGAGGCTCGGGTGAAACTGCATCCCCTGCGCTTGATGATCGCGGGCTCGGAACTCCCGTGGCCACACCTTGCCGTCATCATCGCGCTCTCGGTCCCTGAGCGTGCTGCCTGTCCACGCTGGGTTCTCCCGGTGCGCACCGGCGGCAGTCTCGCGCTCGCTCGTCGTTCGTCTACTCGTGTCGTAGCTCTCGTGAAACAGCGACGCTCGCCCCCGTGCCGCACACCTCCAGCCTCGTCATCAATATTAATGCCGTTATCCTCGCCCGCTCCGGCGCTTTGTCTACAAAAGCGCCCGCGTGTCACCGAATCCGCACATTCCTCTGCCTCCCGCGTGATATCAGCCTTACCGTTCGCCAGAAATCCCTCCGCGGTCGTTTTCTGGGTCGGATCCGCTTCGATGGCGGTGGTATCGTCCCATTCGCGGAACGCCTGGGCCTCGGCTACGCTGCTTTCCCTGTCTGAGCTCTGCGCTGGGGCAGCGCCGGGGACTGTGGCCGCGGCGGCCGAGCTTCCGTCACCACTGACGGGCTCTCCGCAGCCTCCTCCCCCGCAGCAGCGGCGGGCGCTCTGCGGACACCCGGCCTCGCAACCTTCCGCTCCAGGCCCGGCTGCACGAGCGCTCATTTTATTCCGATTGCAGTAATAATACATCGCTGTGTCGTTGGCATGGCCGGATGGGAAGCGAGGGCATACAACGAAGCTCCGTTAACGTTGATATTTTTCTTTCTGAAAGCACGACGGGTTCGTCTTTTCACCCGTCTCGCTTCTCGCTGCACTGCTGGCCGTCTCCAACACTCCCTGTTCTCACTGAGCATGCGCCGTCTGCTGGCCCAGCCTTGTGTGCTGAAACAGGGTAATTCAAAAAGTAGTTCACACTCTTGTGTGTGTGTGTGGCATGAAAAATGCCTTAAAATGAAAATATAACGCTTTTATAATCTACTATAATCTCTGTTATGTATGTGTACATTTATTTATTGTGTTCAAGCAGAAAGGCGGTACCAGGATCTGAGTTAAACACTGACATTCAGTACTGGGGCAACACGAGCATACCCTGAACCAGACCCAAATCTAAACTAAATCAATGCATTTGTGAATAAATACAATAACATTCTAGTAATATAAAAATAATGTATAAAATTAATATTTTCTGAAATGTTTAATAAATCCATATTAGTGGATACATATTGAAGATGTATTAGGTTTATAATTGTTCATTATGGTCTAATAACACATGTAACGCTACTGAAGTAATAATACACTGTGCTGAATTCTATAATAGTCGGTAGATTGTATAATGTACGTGTAATATAGATTATATTATATACGCTTCACACTCCAGTCCAGCAGGCGCTTCGTGTGTTTAGTAAGTGTGCTGACATACAGAAGAGAAAGTGACAGCAGACGTGTCCTCAATCTGACCGCTGGAGGCGCTGTGTGTGTGTGTGTCTGCAGTTCAGCACTGAGTGTGTCCTGTAGTTACTGCAGGAAGAAGTATTTTACAGCATGTTTATTCTGTAAGCTCAAGGGCGTATATGAGGCGTGGCCAAACACAAGAGGCGGGGCCGGAGGAGGTCTTTACTAAAGACATGGAAGATCCGACACCTGTCCCTAACCTGGAGGAGGTCATTCTGCCTAAAACGGTCTCTAAAGTCTCTCTTTCTTTTGTATTTGTATTGTCTGTCAGTTGTGTGTATGTTTGATGTTGTGTAACGTGATTTACTCGTTCTTATTTAAGTCGTCACATTTTTTCCATGTAACACTAGAATCCAGTGTGAATCCAGTTATAGAGCCCAGAGAATGATGAACTTTAGCTCAAGCAAATAGTGTGTTTGTATGTTCTGATGTGTGTGTAGGATGAGGATCAGAGGGAGTTTAGTCGTGGGATGGAGGTGATTTGAGGCTGTTCATTGTCATATCTGCCTGTACTGAATGTTTGTACATCTGTTTTTGTATTGCCAAACATATGTGAGTGAATAAATCTTCTATATGAATCTGTTGCTGTTTGAGGATGTTTTTTGTACATCTGTGGACGTAAAATGATTTCTGGTGTTGATGCTTTACATGACCTTTAATTAAAGCTGCAAATCCAAAACTTTTGGTTAAAAATGATCATAAATCAGGTATTGAGCAAGTACATAACAGTTAATTGTCTCCTTGTAATGGTTTATAATCTGAGCTGTAAAGAGTGTAATCGTTTTAGGCAATACAGAATGTCATATTAATGTATATATGTGACAGTTTATAATCGTAAAAGTACAATACAGTATATACTGTTAGACCATATGTGACATTTCCACACATTTTATTTAGATGTACTAAGACTGCAAGAAAATGTTTGAGGGAATTTCATTTGAATGTAGCATCTTCACACATACACACACACACACACACACACACACTGCTGATGGCGGTAATGCTTGACTTAAAAATGGCCAACAAAAAATAAATCAGTCAATCACTTGTTTTGCTGATCAAAATACAGGTGAAGTTTGGAAATGCCTTCAAATAAAACAACAGATTTCTGACAAGCTAATACAATGAAGTGAACCCTACGTTTAGTCCCTCTTTGACAAACCTACTGTAAATGTGTGTGTGTGTACATCACACTGAGATGTAATGACAGCTGGACTGATGCATGACATTTATCTTGAAGAATAATAAGTGTGCACAACTTTCTTTCTCTTCTGTTCTGCGTGCTTGGGCATTTAAATGTATTGTTTCTCTAAACATCTGAGTATAGTTTATATATCACTGTATTCTGGTCTAGTCCAGTCTAATATGCTGGGCTGTGATTGCGGTCCGCGCCCAGCAGAAAGTAGCGCTCGGTTCGGTTCTGTGCGACACATCCGGGCTTCACTCCGGGGCGTCACACAGATCTGCGAAGATGGCGGCGACGGGCAGGAATACACTGCTGTCTGTCAGCACTCATGTAAACAACAGCGCTGCCGAAAGCCAGAACCACGAGGAGGATGACGGGCAGAATTTATGGTAGGTTCTAGGGTAGGTTCTAGGGTAGGTTCGGGTTCTCCCCATATTAAAGCTGAACTCCACCGGCACATGAAGCGTGTATGTGTCCCATGTCACAGTTGTTAGCCGCTAACTTACCTTACCTCAGCCGGGCAGCCGGATTCAATGCAGTGATGCTTGATTTATATAACCGTGTGAACGGAACCGCTAACGGCGCTCTTTACCTCCAGGTCTTCGATACTGAGTGAGGTTTCAACGCGTTCCCGGTCCAAATTACCGTCGGGAAAGAATGTGCTGGTTATGGGTGGGTGTTTTTCTGCTGTTTCATGTGTGCTGTGGTCGCTACATCCTGTGGATCTGCATCCATTGTTTCATTACCGTGAAATGACATTTGCTCGGACCGATCCCTCTGTTAAAGCGTGAATATGTGCACTGGTGTTATGTTAAGTGTGCTGTTATTGTTGTTGAGCGCACACGTCATTGTCTACAGTAGTAGCCGTCAGACACAGTGAGCACGGGAAACAAAAGACATTAAAGCATGTGGCAGAAATGTTATTTTGACAGTGCTTCCATAAGCAGCCTTAATTGCCAATAAGTAACCGTTCATAAATCAATTGTTTCATTTGTGTGTGTGGGGGGGGGTTGTATGTCTTCCAGGATCCAGTTCATAATTGTGTGTGTTTATGACTTGTACAGGTGAGGTGGGGGCCGGTAAGACCACCCTGGTGGCCAAACTACAAGGTGTAGAGGAATACATGAAGGGGCGGGGCTTAGAGTACCTGTATTTCAGTGTTCATGATGATGATATTGAGGGTAAGATATTAAACATTGTTTGATTTTGTAAACATATACACCTGTGCTGTGTGTCTCTTTAAACAACAGCGAGTTAGAAAAACAGATGATGAGCTGTAAACAATCATTAAGCATCTTTTATTGCTGTCATACTTTACACTGCATTGTAGTTTGGTGTAATTGAGTCATGTGCAGTTTAACTGCAGATTTCAGTGTTTCAAGCTCAGTGCAAACTGCAGTTAATTCAATGAGGGGCATTAAAATCCAGTGACCCCTCTCAGCAGTCCACACTGTCTTCTGGCAGATCATGCTCGGTGTAATGCGTGGGTGCTGGATGGAGACCTGTATCACAAAGGGCTGCAGAAGTTCGCCGTGTCGACAGAGAACCTGGTGGACTCGCTGGTTCTGTTTGTGGTGGATCTGTCCCGGCCGTGGCTGGCACTGGATTCACTGCAGAAATGGGGCAGTGTGGTGAGAGATTACGTGGACAAACTCAGAGTTCCTCCTGAAACCATGAGAGAGCTGGAGCACAGATGTGAGTGTGTGTGTGTGAGTGTGTGTGTGTGAGTGTGTGTGTGTGTGTGTGTGAGAGAGTGTGTGTAAGTGTGTGTGTGTGTGTGAGTGAGTGTGAGTGTGTGTGTGTGAGTGAGTGTGAGTGTGTGTGTGTGAGTGTGTTTGTTTGTGAGGTGTGTGGAGATGTGATCTGTATGAATGGCGAAGGCTGTGACGTTTATTCCTCTTGCGTGAATGAATTTTGCAGTGCATTGAGGCTGATAAATAACTCTGTGTGTGTGTGTGTGTATGCAGTGGTCAAACAGTTCCAGGAGTATGTGGAACCAGGAAGTGATCTGGATGGTGTGCCCCAGAGAAGGAATCCAGACTCAGAGGAGGAGAGTGTCCTGCTGCCCCTCGGGGACAACACGCTCACACACAACCTGGGCCTGCCTATAGTGGTGGTCTGCACTAAGGTACAAAGCTCTCTCATTTATAATAAACTGCTAAATGAATAAATGTACGTCATAAATAGATCTACATCATTTTCTGCAATAAACAACTTATGATGACAAAAACTATTAAAGTGTTTTTATTTTAAAGTATTTAAGAAATATAACTAAACAGTTTTTAAAAGAGAAATGTGTATATTCTATGATCAGGCTGTTTGTGTTGCATATTATTATTTAGCTGTTTCTGATTGGTATAGACAAAGTTTCTTTTGCTTTTAGTTTTACTCAAAGCCCCAAATATATCAAGTTACAAAGCAATCTCTCTCTCTGTCTCACTCTCTCTCTGTCTCACTCTCTCTCTGTCTCTCTCTGTCTCTCTCTCTGTCTCTCTCTCTCTCTCTGTCTCTCTCTCTCTCTGTCTCTCTCTCTCTCTGTCTCTCTCTCTCTCTGTCTCTCGCTCTCTCTCAGTGTGACGCGATCAGCACTTTGGAGAAGGAGCATGATTATAAAGATGAGCACTTAGATTTCATTCAGTCTCACATTCGGCGCTTCTGTCTGCAGTGTATCCTTAATCATCCAGACCAGACCAGAGCTGAAACAGAGCTTGTTTTTATTCTGACAGAAATCCACACACATCTCTTGGTCATTCTATTGCTCAGTGTTCTCTTTAAATGTCAGGCAGTAGAATAAACTGTATTCACCAGAGCAGAACTCAGTACACAATGAACGTGTGGAGCTCAAGTCACGTCATCTTCAGCACGTTCTTCTCCTTCACAAGTGGACCTTCAGATGGGGCAGCATTACTCTACACGTCTATGAAGGAGAACAAAAATCTGGATGTGTTATATAAATACCTTGTTCACAGGTTATACGGCTTTCCCTTCAGCATCTCTGCTCAGGTGGTGGAGAAAGACTCTGTGTTTATGTAAGTGTTCAGACGCAGAGCTCCAGGAACCTTCATTTAAAGCCACTGCTAGTGTTAATAAGCTGTGTTTGTGCCCTCTTCATGTAGTCCATCAGGATGGGACAATGAGAAAAAGATCTCCATACTGCATGAAAACTTCCAGACAGTAAAAGCTGATGACAATTATGAAGATGTAATAGTGAATCCTCCAGTCAGAAAGGTGAAACTTCTCCTTATTTACTCATTCTGCTTTTCCTAATAAAGCCTCTCGTTACAATGATTCATTCCTGGCATTGTTTTCCAGTTTGTACATGAGAAGGAAATTCAGGCTGAAGATGACCAAGTGTTTCTAGTAAAGTTGCAGGTAACAGTTATTTTGTGAAGTGTAATCAGTGATTTTACTCATGCCCGAGTGGGTTAATTAAATATTAAAAAGTCACTGATGAAGGAGAGATAAACAGTGTTGATGTTTCTCTCAGTCTCTGTTAGCTAAGCAGCCTCCAGTCACTGCAGGAAGACCAGTGGTGAGTGTTAATCACATAACTCATTTCACCTCTGTTCACTGTTTCATCATAATTCACAAATAACACGGTCATGGAAACGTGTGTGTTTATAACAGGACTCAACAAACCGAGCCCCCACAGGCTCTCCGAGGACGACCAACCGTTCAGCTGCAGCAAATGTGGCTAATGTCATGCCCATACAATCAGGTATCAAGAAGACTAATCCTAACATACAAGGTGTGTTTGAGATAGAGATAGACACACAGATCTCTCCTCCATCGTTTCCTGCATCTTCTGCTCTTCAACTGCTGGAGCAACAGCTTTGGAATCACACATTTCTGCTTCCTGTGGATTTATTTCTCACTCTGGATCTGCTTTCCTGTTTTAACACAAAAGTCGCTTTTCCATCAGTGGGTCAAACATCAGTGGCTTAACCGTTCCATGCCGATCCGATCCAGTTGGTACAGATGTGCCATTTTTAACCGTTCCATGCCGAGCTCAAGTGGAATTATAACCATTACTGTTCTGTAGCATTTTTAGAGGCATAGTCTCTCCTCTCATGTGACATCATTTGTGTTTGTGGATTTAGAGAGAAAACGGGTTTAGTTTGGGCCACAATGATGATGATGTAGTTTAGGTTTTAGTAAATCTAGATTTTCTGTGCTGATCTGAACATTGTTTAATGGCAATGGTTGAGTAGAGAGCTGACTTCAGGTCAGTGGAGTCTGCTTGGGTCTAAACATGTGATTTTGCTTCTTACTGTTGCTTCTCTGCCTGTGACAGGAGGTCAGACCAGCGAGGGTGTGCTGGCGAACTTCTTCAACAGTCTGTTGACTAAGAAAGCAGGATCGCCCGGCCCGGGCGGCCAGCCTGCAGGAGGAGGGAATAACACACCCGGAACAGTCCGTAAATCAGGTAGATCATCCTCAGTGTTACACCTTCTGTTCTTGATTTGGGTCTCAGTGGATTTGAGGTGGTTTGAATTGTGTTGACGATACATCTTCAGTAGATATTGATGGTATAATCTACAGGCTATGAGCAGTTGGTCTGTTTTTTCAGTTTCATCACAAGCTGAAGTTTGACAGTCAACGTGAGAAAACATCCAGTTTCTGTAGTTCCATGTTGAAAAGTTGGAACAGATCTTTAAGCTTGTTACCCTAAATTGGAAGCACTGTAAATGTCGTGTGTGTTTTCAGGGTGTGTATGCGTGAGGTCACTGAAGTTTTTCTCATTCTCCCTGTTTGTTTTTATATATTGTCCTTTTTCTCCTCCTATCCCAGATCTATGACATCAGTGACGGTAAAATAAGTCAAATATATTTGATAATCTCCTCTGCATGTGCAGCTAAACTTCTGTAAACCTACTAACTATCCAAACTGACATCCTAATGCAGTGCATGTCAGATTACCTTGTAAAAACAAAATAATCCAACAGATAACACAACTTGTTATTTAGACAGGCAGTTAGGAGAGTTAGGTTACATGCAAACATGAGAATGCAAATGAAGCCAGAATGTTTTAGTACTGTTGGTGAAAATAATAAGGATTTGTGTGTGGACTGAGTTACAGTAACAGCTTGTATTAACATGCATACTAAGGTTTCTCCATGTACAGATGTAAATTTCAGCTTTTGTTCTCCTCACACACACGGACACACTGAGGTTCTGATGTCATTTAAATGTACTGATTCTGTGTCTGATGATGGGTCTTACCGCTTCCAGTAAAGAAGCATCTGGTCAGTAACTCCACATTCTAATTCATGTTGGTCATTCACAGGCTCCAAATTGGGCTTGACAGACGTCCAGGCTGAGCTGGACCGCATCTCCAACAAATCTGACCTGGACTCCTCAGCTCATAATGCCACCACACCCCCTGCTGAAAACGACGAATCCTGATCAAGAGGCGGGGTTTATTTACAGTCAAGACCCTCCCCCTTCATACTGCTGTCTCTGCCCCGCCACCTCTCCTCTCTTCCTCGCACTCTTTCTCCTGATCTGGTTTACAGGGGAATCTATTCCTGTTTACTGACAGTGACGCTGCATGTTGGGTAAATGATGAGGCTACATCTGTCCACGCACACACACACGATTCCGGTAAATACAGACAGAACGAGAACTGATGTAGAAATGAAGGACACCAGATCAGTGTTGGACACAGAGAGACTTTGAGAGAGAATTAGGATGTAGAGTCCAGTCAGAATTATAAAGTGAGAGAGATCTATGATTGTGTTTATGTACTGTGTGTAAGTTTGAGTCTCGTTGGCTTTTGGTTGTAAATGATCTTTCTGTGAAGAATCTTGTACGTCTTCTGTAAATTTCTCTCAGAGCTTCTGAAAAACAGACGCACATTTTAATTTATCTGAAAAGTCGTATTAATAAGCCTCACCTGAACAGAAAATAAAAAAGGGAAGCGCCACACTTCAGTTGCCGTAGCAACAGAGAGATATCAAGGAATGTGTTGGGTGTGTTTCATTCAGTTGTTATCACTCTAAAACTGATATTTCACCCAAAAGTCACATTTCTTTCATTATTCACTTGTGTCCTTCCAAACCTGTGTGCTATTATTTCTATGTGGTTTAAATTTTTGATTTAATCATTATAGCAGCTTGACAGATGTGCTCTGTACACTGTATAGAAAACATCTGTATGTAAAGATAGATTGAAATGCTATGTCCTAACAAACAAACAAACAGCACAGGGGTTTGGAATGACAAGGTGTAAATAACAGTTTCATTTTTGGGTGAACTGTATTCCTAACACTCCTTCACTTCCAGTAAACACACTGACATGTTTTCAGTAATGCACTGATGTCATAACTACTGAAGGATTTGCTGCTGAGAAATCATGTTGCATTCATTACCTGTGAGTCCAGTGAAGTGTCTGAATATTGCACAACACAACAGTGGACAGGAACACTGAACAGACTCTTACACTGCTGACTGTGTGTGGGGATCAGAAACACTTTACTGCTCAATACAGAGAGAGAGAGAGAGAGTTTTTATACTTGATCATGGTTTATGAAGGTTTATGAAGGTATCTATTTAAGCTCAAGTCTTAAACTTTAGCATTTATCATTGAGCAAAATTGTTGATGAGAATGAAAACAGTAAATTGATGTAAATTGTTTTTGTTTGTTTTTTTTGTACATTTTTAAGAGCTTTTGGACAAACTGTAAGTTCATGTATATATGTGTTCTCATGGCTCAACTGTAGCACATTGTGTCCATCAGGGTTACTGTCTCTCTATTGTGTTCAGAGCTGAAGGAATAATGAATTTTGCTGTAAACTGTTATGTGACTCTGACAGATGGAAATGAGGGAGGGGAGGGGTGGAGGCAGAGGGGCAGGTGAGATCTGACATCACCCTCACCTGCATGTACAGTCATCACCTGAGGGAGGGCAACAATAAACACACACTAACATGGTCCTGTAATTTCAGCAGATGTAGTGATGTTTCTCTGGATCAGCTCTGTAATCATTCTATTAAAGCTGTATTTATTGGGAACAGTGACTGTCAGCTGCTGGTCGTTTGTGTGGAAATGAATGATAGTGGTGAATGATGATGGTGTTCTTCAAAACATCTGCTCTGGCAAAACGTATTCATTTGATGTTTTTATTAACTCGTTTGATTAACTTAGAAAAATAGAAATAAAATGTTCCACATTTCTACATAAAGTACTCCATTCATAACCTGGCAGAACATCAGTATTCTGAAATAGAAATACCAGCTGTAATAAACACCTGAAGCAGCTCATCAAGATCTTGAGCTCTTTAAGACACGCAGGCAAGTGTGTGAGTAGATCAGAGCTGAACTCTGCACATCTGTGGATCTGCAGAAACATGGACTGGACAACTTTGATCTAAAGTACCTTCAGGGGCTGAACGGTGAGTGGCAGCATGACGACACAGTCAAACCAAACGAAGTGTACGAGGCGAACAGCGAGTACGAGGACATCATTTACGGCCTTTAGAAATTGAG
>JAZGTI010007833.1:8439-21025 GCA_036877585.1 Botia kubotai
CTTCAGTGTGTGTGTGTGTGTGTGTTTATTCCCTGTGTGTGTGTGTGTGTAAGAAGCCGACTGAAAAGGTCTTTGTCTACGGGGACGAGGAAAAGCGCTACTCCCACATTTGCCGTTGCCTAGCAACCGCAATGCACAGATTGGAGAGAACATCTGTCGTGGCCGCGGCTGCCAAATCGGTGTTGTATAGTAAACACGGCTCACGCTTCGCTCCTGCCCCACTGTTCCTCTGCACTGGTCTGGGGTCAGTTTCTCAGCTCCCCCACAGTGAATGAGACGGAAACACTGTTCCTCGGTGCTGATCTGGGATCAGTTTCTCAGGTCCCCAACAGTAAATGAGACAGAAACGCTGTTCCTCTGCACTGCTCTGAGATCAGTTTCTCAGGTCCCCAACAGTAAATGAGACAGAAACGCTGTTCCTCTGCACTGCTCTGAGATCAGTTTCTGTGAATCCTCGTCTCGTGACTCTGGCTCCGCCTCTGCTGGACTGTTTCTCAAGGGCATGACGTCCTTGTTAGGCGTTATTACTCTGGCTGTATATAAACTGATGTTTGTTTTTGTTTATCGACGCTTGAGGGCTGGTCATTGTTTTATATCCTGCTGAATCTGCTGACTGACATGTAACACAGGATTTTAAAGAGTTTTCTGCTGTGTGTTGTGCTGTGTTAAACAGCCTTTTCTCATAAAACCTGTCAGGAAACTGTACAGGTGATATTACACCGAGAACAGTAATATTTAAATGTGAATTAAAACATGTTTTTAACGTATATTAAACGTATATTAAATACTGTAAATTAAATGCTGAAATACTGTTGGGAATCATTCGATGTAATTATTGTCATGAAAATATCACAGTGCAAAAAAAATCACCATTTTAAAGCTGACCTGTTTTTCTTTTGGCACAATAGAATAGTTTTTTCTTTGACTTTGGGGTAAAATGAACATGTTTTTGACCCGGATAATAAAGTTCCTCTTTGCTCATGTTAATGTCCCGCCAGTATCAGCTGAGGCACCAGAGTTCAAAGTTCACTCACCTCAAACACGCTGTGCTCTCATCCATCCTTGAGCTTTGCTTTCTGATAAAACTCACCTCGCTCGTGTGCGTGTGATGCAAGCACCTCTGTTACTGCGGCGCTGTTATCTGCTTAAAAAGGTTTATTTGGCATTGTTTGTTCTCTCACGCATTATTGGTACTTTATACAAATGTGGGACTATAGAGTTTCAGAAGATTGCTGTGGATCTTCTGTGCACAGGGAACATGACTGTGATGTTGTTAGATGTCGTCTAAGATCAGCAGATGTTGGAACGGAGCCCTTCATTGGGTTCGAATTCTCATGCATATGTTTTGCTGTAGACATCAGTTTCTCTCTCTCTGTCAGACAGGTTACAGTCTGTTGATTATATGTTTGGTCACAGATTTAGTGCTGTTTTTCTTCAGTGTTTTGACTGTCTGTTCAGGGTATTTGGACACTTAAGCCTGAATGATTATAAACTTGATTATATAAACAAAAAATGAAAGCAGGTGTCAGACAAATGATGCTGGAGTTTTTCAACATTGAGTTATTTGGAAGTGAACTGGAAGTTTGTGCTTTAACGCTTTGAAATCAATGACACTGTGATGGTTATTTGATCTAATAATGAAATGTGAGAAGATCTTTTGAACATCACATGAAACATAAGATGGTGTGTTGTGTTCATGCAGGACCCAGCCATGGAGAGGTGGAGACTCGTGAGTGTTTGTTCTTCAACATCAACTGGGAGGTCGAGAAGACCAACCGCAGCGGCGTGGAGAGATGCGAGGACGAGAAGGACAAGCGCTCTCACTGTTACGCCTCCTGGAGGAACAACTCGGGAAGCATCGAGCTGGTGAAGAAGGGATGCTGGCTAGATGACTTTAACTGCTACGACAGGTCAGTCACGTGACCCTGAACTTTAGAATAACCGAAACGAATGTCATGTGAGATCTGTTGAGGTGGAGATAGGAGATGATTTCAGGAGAGCGTGTGTTCTCACAGTTTCCATGTTTCTGCCTCTGTGTTGCTCCGTGTTGTTTTTATTCTGCGTGTGAGTGTCGTCATTTAGAGTTTAAGGATTATTTTTGCACCTGTGTTACATCATTTAATGGAGTATTTCTGCTCTAAGAAACTCTTCGATCTCTGAGGACATTCGGCTGCTGCAGGTTTTTATGTTGAACTCGTGGAATAAATCTCTGTGTGTTGTTTTTGACATTTCATATCTCAGTTTGTCCTGAGTGATTTTTTTTTCTGAGGGAACCTGTGCGCTCACGACACGAGATTCACAGCGAGATGGTTTTTCATCAGTGATGATTTATAGAATGAAATATGTTGATGGTAACATCAGAGCTCACTGGAAGGTCATTGTTTCAACTGCTTAAAATTATTGTTCCCCAAAGAACCATTCAGTCAAAAGTTCTTAAAAGAACCATTTCTTTATTACATTTATATAGTCTAAAGAACCTTTATTCACTACAAAGAACCTTAACAGAAGGTTCTACGGGTGTTAAAGGTTCTTTATGGAACCATACAGCCAAACTAGTTCTTCTATGTCATCGTGAAGCACCTTTTCATAAGAGTGTTCTCTAACAGAGTATATCAGCAGTTCTGTGTGTTATGTACTGAGAGATACACACTCTGGACACTTCATCAGCTACATGAGCATCTGAGGGCTGAAGTCTCTGTCATGGGCTTGAGTGAGGGGCAGACAGGTGGTCTCAGGGGTGTTTTTAGGTGGGTCACACTTTCTGTTTCCTTCTGTTTATACACGTGTGTCTGCAGTGGAGAGAGAACCCACACCAGTTTGGTTTGGTGGGTTTGTGCGGTGAACAGAAGTTGTATCATGAGGTCAGCGTGTGATGTTTGTCAGGTTTCCTGTGGTCTGTCGAGGGCACGAGTCTCCGCCCTGTATTCGGGCCGAACCGTCCGGACGCTGCTGAATTATCCACAGCAGAGTGCTGACTGAGCACGCTGAAGCGTGTGTGAGCACTGCTGCTTTCTGTCCTGTTACATTCAGAGGTCAACACACCACTCGCTGAAACCTGTTTTCAGCACAAGCTCGTGAAAGCCACTGAACACAGATGCCTTTATCTGAAGGGGTTGTGTAACACTCCTGCGTTTCTGTTGTTTGTCAAGGTTAAATCACACCAAAAAGAATTCTACTTTAGTTTTTCTCTCCGATGTTTTCAGGTAAACAGACTGATCTGATAAACTGAGACAGGTGCGTGATAGTTAAACAAACATTTAGTGTGTGTCTACGTAAGATATTAAGATCATCATACTTCTACAGTGGAAGCCATATTCTGTAATATCATCCCTTTAATAGAGCAGTTTACACAAATATGAAAATTGAGTTTCTTGTCTCGTTCCAAACTCGTGTTTATTAAGTGTTTGAAGAATCTGGTTTATAGTGAGCAGACTTTTGTGTTTCCTACAGGAGGTTTGTGTGGGTTCAGAGTGACATGAGGGGAGTAAATGTGGACCGTGTTTTCATGTTTCTGTGATATGTTTCTCAGGAGCTCTTTATTACCACTGAAGATAGACGAAGGCTGTTAAATGTTCTCAAATAAATCATCCAGATGTTTCAGAGAAGACCAAAACTCACCGTATCACTGCAGGGACCGAAGTCCAGTGTTGTTTTCTGAAGCGGTTACGTCCAAGAGCTCTTGAAAGAAACGCCTTTTCTGAGAAACACAGCGGCCGCGTCTCGAATCGCTCATTAGTGCTCTCAGAAGGTAACGAGTGTCTCGTTTGTGTCTCATTATCACAGGCAGGAGTGTGTGGCCACGGAGGAGAACCCCCAGGTGTTCTTCTGCTGCTGTGAGGGGAACTTCTGCAACGAGAAGTTCACACACCTGCCCGACGTGAGCGATGGACCAGGTGAGGAGACCCACACCAGCACTCACAGCTGCGCTCACACACCTCTGATCTTTGACAGAGGGACAGAAAATAATATTTACTAAATATTAACGTCATTGGAACCTCTAGAGCTGTCTGAATGTGACTGTGTGTCTGATCTCAGTGCAGCTATCAGCAGCTGTACACAATGATTTTAGTTACTTCAAGTCACAGTTTGAAATGGGACTGATCTCAGAGCAGCTTGATCTCCTGATGTGCTCAGATATCTCAGCAGAAGATAAAGAAAAGCTACTGGAAGTGGGCGGAGTCAGTGTTGAACTGCGTATCAGACAGCAGAAACATCAATACACACAGATGTTTATTAATGATCATCAGAATTAAGAACGTAGTGCACTCATGTTTGTTTATCTGTTGTATCATTTTTATTTACAACACAGAAATACAAATTAAACAATCAGTAACAAATCGGTAACAAAAACAGGGCAAACAGAGTTTATAGATGTTTGAATAACCAATAGTAATAATGATGAACACATGACAGAACCTGCTGCTGTGGATTATTTTTCTGTTTGCTGAATTTCAGTTCCTCAATTGCTGATTATAATGTTTTCAGCTAAATTTGAATCTGGTTCTCTATAGGACATTGTTGTTTCTCTCCCACTCTGTCTGTTTCTTTCTCTCTTCCTCTCCCTTTCTGTCTCCCTCTCTCTTTCTCTCCCTCTACATCTCTCTGTCATTGTCTTTCTCCTCAGAGACCTGTCTAACGCTCTTGTCTGTCTGTCTGTCTGTCTGTCAGAAATCGAGCCTCCTCCTCACATGTCGGCTCTGCTGAACGCGCTGGTCTACTCTCTGCTGCCCATCATGATGTTCTCGATGGCTCTGCTCTTGGCCTTCTGGATGTATCGCCACCGCAAGCCACCCTACGGACATGTGGACATCAACGAGGTCCAGTTTCTCTCTCTCTCTCTCTCTCCACTGCTCGTCTGTTTCACACACACTGTCTTTGAGTCTTTGAGGAATGTAGCACGTTTGTTCTCAGTATTTCACCCGCTGTGGATCAATTCCTGTGTCAGTTCTGACTTCCTGTTGTGTGGCTCCACCTGCTGGTGTTTTGTTGTCATTATTAAGTGTCTCCTAATTTTCTGTGTCCTGGTGTGGTTTTAGGACCCTGGTCCGACTCCCCCCTCACCCATAGTGGGACTGAAGCCCCTGCAGTTGCTGGAGGTTAAAGCTAGGGGGCGCTTCGGCTGCGTGTGGAAGGCTCAGATGATGAGTGAATATGTAGCTGTGAAGATTTTCCCCATTCAGGTTCTTCCTTTACACTGTTTCTTCTGCTTGACATAAATGTGGAAAATGTTTATCCTGTTTAAAATCATCATGAAATCAACATGTACTCTTCTTATTTAAATTATATACTTATATTTGTTGTTTTAACTTACCATGTAGGGAACTTTTGCTTGATGTAAATTAAAACAATTAGTTGTCTGTGTTTGTTTTCAGCATCTTGGCAAAACGCCTTTAGGAAGGACCTTTAATATTTTGTCGTGCTGCTCATTAGTAAATGACATGTGATTTTTCACTCCTCTGTGGCTCACAGGACAAGCAGTCGTGGGTGAATGAGCGAGACATTTTCTCCACGCCAGGCATGAAACACGACAACCTTCTGTGCTACATCGCCGCTGAGAAACGCGGTTCCAACCTGGAGATGGAGTTCTGGCTGATCACAGAATTTCACGAGCGGGTGAGAGGAACTTAAACCTCTAAACGTTCCTGCTTTTATATTGTATTGTTGTTTAATGGTTGTCCTTTGCTTGTTCTGTTTGGTGTTCAGGGTTCTCTGACGGACTATCTGAAGGGGAACGCGGTGAGCTGGAATGATCTGTGTCACATTGCTGAAACGATGGCATGTGGTTTGGCGTACCTTCATGAAGATGTGACTCGATTTAAAGGAGAAGGTCCAAAACCTGCCATAGCTCACAGGTGTGTTAACAACAAACAAAATGAACTATGTCTGTAAGTATCTGTATAGTAAGAGTACGAGGCAGTTTTTCATGTTAAATCTTTGTCCACAGAGATTTCAAGAGTAAGAATGTGATGCTGAAGGCGGATCTCACAGCTGTCATTGGTGATTTTGGTTTGGCGGTTCGGTTTGAACCCGGTAAACCTCCAGGAGACACACACGGCCAGGTGAGATGATTCATACTGACGTTTCTGTTAATTTATGTCAAATGTTCTGCTCTGTACAAGGTTTGGAGCTCTATGCCTTGCATACAAAGGCATAAAAACTATTTTAAGGCATTTAAACTATTTTATTTTAACTATTGTTATTTATTTCACCAATTAATTGACCTTGTAGCTCAAGAGCACAGAGCTAGCAAACCCCAAATCATTGGTTCATTCATCTGTAGTTGTTTTGGACAAAAGCATCTGTCAGTGTAATTAACGTGTGTATGTTTTAAATGTCAGAATGAAGGGTTTAATGGAGCTGTCTGAAGTTTGGTTGTTTGCTCATGTCAGGTGGGCACGCGGCGGTACATGGCCCCAGAAGTTCTGGAGGGAGCGATTAACTTCCAGAGGGACGCGTTCTTGAGGATAGACATGTATGCCATGGGCCTGGTGCTCTGGGAGTTGGTGGCTCGATGTAAAGCTGCCGATGGTGAGCAGGAACATCAGATGCTTCAGTGTGGAAATGATCTCCAATCCATATTCCTGCATGAGAGTTTAGCTCTAACCTGCTCTAACACACCTGCCTCGATGTTTCTAGCTGTCCCAGAGATCTTAATTAGCTGCTTCAGCTGTGATTCATTAGGGCTGTAGCTGAACCCTGTAGCTCTGTGGACCTCTGGAGACCTCTGATCTAGAAAGTTCTAGCAATTACAGTCTGCTTTCTTGTTTCCTGATGATTCTGGTTTGAATAAAATCCTGCCCGCACATATCTGTGCTCTTCTAGGTCCAGTAGATGAGTACATGTTGCCGTTTGAGGAGGAGATTGGACAACATCCCTCACTGGAAGATCTACAGGAGGTCGTGGTCCACAAGAAGTTGCGGCCGGTCTTTAAAGACTCTTGGTTGAAGCATTCCGTGAGTTCACTCTGATTCCGTTTGAATAAAAATGACCCTTGTGTGATTCACCAGTTGTTTTCTGTGCTTCACGTTTGTCTGAAGAAATGTGTTTGTGGTATCTGAACAGGGTCTGGCGCAGATGTGTGAGACGATTGAGGAGTGCTGGGATCACGATGCGGAGGCAAGACTTTCGGCCGGTTGTGTGGAGGAGCGAATCTCTCAGATACGCCGCACCACCGGCACTACCTCAGACTGCCTGGTTTCCATGGTGACTTCGGTCACCAACGTAGACCTGCCACCCAAAGAGTCCAGTATCTGATTCACGCCGCGACGCTCGACCGCAAACGAACACGAAGCAAACGAAGCAACCCTCGTCTTTCCAAACTCAGTGAATCTCAACAACATTAAAGCAGCTGCTATTTTCTCCTAACATTTTTTAAACTTTATTATTATTATTATTATTTTTATTTTCCTGATCGGATCAGTAACTACCAGCACACTTCTCTACTGTATTTTTATCAAACACCAGAGATTTTTAAAAATACAAACGGAGAGAGAGAACATCTCAACACAAGTTTCAGGTGCCGACAGATGAATGCAGAGCACTGCAGGTACCTCAGCCCTTCACCTCTGACCACTGAGTTTTCATTCGATTGTTTCCTTTTTATGTTTCTGTCGTTCTGTCGCCGGACACGTTCACCAGTGAAAACGAACCATGACATCATCCTCTCATCAGTTCCATACGGGATTTTTCAACACTGCTGCAAAACCGGCGAGGATCATTATGACTGTTACACGCGCGCTTGAAATTCTTCACCGGATTTCACTTGTTATTATTTTTCTCTTTCCGACAGTGTGTGACGGAAAACGTGTCTTTTACGGAACTAACGGGTGTCGAAAAACACGGAAAAGATGACTGGACGAATTTCTTTCTTTCATTTGTTTGTTTTTTGTGATATTGAAGCTGGTGAGTGTGAAGCGAGTTTGGTTGGAGGTTTTACTGAGTGGACATGACTGAAATCTCTCCGCTGGGTGACATCGGTGGCTTGCATATGGAAATATCGGCGGCGATGAGAACATTTGGTTTGGTACGGAAATCTTTCTCAGGTATCTCGTGTCAAGGAGGTTGTGGGGTCCATGACTGCCTTCCCACATCATCAGTAGGACAGAAATATTATGGTGCCCTCAGAATTTAACACTAATTATCAAAACAAAACATGCAAGACCATGAAGCGTGTGTGTGTGTGTGTTTGGTGCAGAGAGAGTGTGTTGACAGTAGAAAAGCTGATAAAATGCTTTGGCCAGTGTGGGCCCGTGAACAGAATAGTGTTTCTTTCCTCCTGTAATATTTTTGACTGAAGGACGTCACATGACACAGACGAGTCACCACAGATTCAGACAGCAGGTGTGTGAAACTCGTCTGTCGTAGTTCACACCAAAATCAGAAGGAATTTATAGGAAATTACACTTTGTTTATAGACAAACAAATCTGTTTTTAGCGCCATCGATGTTTTGCATCGTGACACTTACTTCATATCAACAACATCAGCATAAATTCGGCATAACAACAAAGACGACCACTGTGTCATAAAACTACAGAATGTAGAAAATGAAAGATAATGCTCAGATTCAAAAATGCATGAAAGCTGTTTTCATTGTCTTCATGCGGAATAGAATGTATTGTGACTGCTGGGTGAACTTTGACCTGGACATGTTTGTTGAGGTTCACACAGGAAGTGTGTGTGTGTGTGTTTCGTTGGGTCCCTGCATGTGTTCTCCTGACAGGGACCAAAACCGGAGTTTCAACACCCTGCAATACAGACACATCAATGTCAGGGGCTCAGAATTTGACAACATAATCTTTCACTTTGATCCAGCAAAGATAAACACACAGAAATAATATTTATTTTGTCTCGAAAGTGGTCGACTATTATCCACACGTTCATATGCCGTTATTAGACATAGAATCACATTTTCACAGTGCTGCTGTTTGGATAAAATGTGGTGATTTATTCCGGAATATTCTCAGTAAAGTTCATCCTTGGATCGTCCTCAGATCCTTCATCTGCGATCGCGCGTCGCCAGACATTAAAAGGCTTCCGAGACGAAAGAGCGCAACTCAAAACAATAAAACAGTTATAAAAGGACAAAAAAAGTTATTGTTCATAAACCACAGACCACCTCAGACCAGAAATACCTCAGATTTTCTAAGTGTATGACTTCTGTTATATATTTTGTTAGTTGTGTTGACTTGTAGTAAGTATATTTTGGTGTAAGTTGGATTTTATGATTAAGGAAGACGTCAAAAAAGTAAAAAAAAAAAGGTAAAAAAAATCCAAAATCTTTTAAGAAGTGCTACCCTCTGTTGTATAAATGTGAGGAACCTCTCGTGTAAATAGCTGTATACAGTTGTGCGATACAGGGCCTTGTTCTCATCTTCCTGTACGCTTCTCTCTCGTCTCTAACTTCACGGGACATTGAACCTTTGGCGCTTCTTCCAAAAACCGAAACGTATTGCCCCATTTTTACTTGCACAATTTTGTACGTGACCCTCTGACAGTGTTATGGGGGACAAAATTTGAACCTGTTGTTCAAAAGCATACTTACTAAAAAATGACTGTGAAGCGAAGTGGCGAGGTCACTTCACTCTTACCAAATTACCTTCACCCAAATTTCGTTGTTGATGCAAATTCAGGCTTGTCGGATTCAAAGACGTTCAGGCGGACTTGAGGTTTTACTTCAGGGCCAAAAAAAGGTTTGGTGTCCCTACGGTGCCATTTCACTCTCTGTACCCATAATGCATTGCAGCGGTTGCTTCTGTTTCCTCTAAGACGGAGCTCAGAGCTTTAAGTTCTCTTTAATGGTGCCATAGATCATGACTGAGACGTGTGTGT
The DNA here is from genome assembly GCA_036877585.1 of Botia kubotai. Lineage (NCBI taxonomy): Eukaryota > Metazoa > Chordata > Actinopteri > Cypriniformes > Botiidae > Botia > Botia kubotai. Next base: position 18,269 of record JAZGTI010007833.1, read on the forward strand.
CTAGCTGAAGGTCAGTATGTTCTCAGACAGTCTTTACCCTTGTGCTCCGGTCCGCTTCAGTTTCCTCAGCTGATCTTTAGTGAGATCTTGTTTATGTAGAAACTGTCGTGTGTTGAACCTTATATTGAGCTTTTAAACAGTGTTTTTGGGTTTAGAAATGTTCGTGTCACCCCTTTACCAAGTCAGAGTAACGCACAGCAGCGCCGCAGAATGTTTGCCAGTCGCGAGTACTGTATGTTTTTGTCGCTGTGAGTCCACTTTTCATCTGAGATACTTTCAGGAAATGACATTTTCTTCAGGTTACTGTGGTACAAATGCCACTTTATTGACTAGGAAAGTCTGGATGATTCTGCAAACGAGGAGTTTCCAATTGGCTCAACCGATGTAGCAAAGCAATATCTCCAGCAATATTCTGTGTTCTCTCTGATAGAACTTCTGGGCATTGATGATAACTTTCAGGCGAGCTACCAAAATGATTTGAATGGTTAATTTCTGTTTGATAACAGATGGAATCTGTTTGTTGGCCTCTGTCATGTTTCTATCAACGGTTTTCAAATAACACGATATGTAGCCAAATTTCTAGCATATCTGCAACTTTATAACCAAAGTGTTGTATTATTTTTGAACAGTAGTTAGAAACGCATTTGTCTTTCTGTCTTAACCTAGAACTTCACTTTGATTCTTTCGTTCTCTGAGGCTGCACTGTTGGGTTTCTGCACAGACGCACAACAGAAGTTCAAGTGCTGATTTTTGTTTTTTTATGCATCGTATTGTCCTCTCGAGCTAGTTTTTGACGAGCTGTTTAAATGACTTTGTGCTGTAACAGTTTTACTCTTTTAATTGGATTAAGCAGCGAGAGACGTGATTTATGCAATACACACATTTCATTATGCACTGAAACAGTCCAGTATTTCTGCAGTGTGTCGTCACTTCTGCTGTTGAGCTGCAGCTTTATAAAGGGTTGTGTGATGAGAGCGGTCACGAGTCATAAGTCACCCCACGGGTCATACTTCACCCCAATTTATATCAAAAGATAAACAAGAAATTATCGCATTTAGAAACTGGGTCACTAGGATTAATTTGACCATTAATATAAAGGGATTTACTGCAATACATAAATATTGTTTTTTTTTAGTTCTATATTGGCTGTACAACAAATATTACTATAATGTTCTTTACAAATGTACTTTCTCCTAAAATTCAGATTTTTTTATTTTTTATTTTGGGGTGAAATATGACGCGAGATATTCTTGGCAGATTTAGTGAGATCAGTGATTTGTTTAAATTTCAGTTAAATGTGCGTCGTCTTGAGCAGAACAGCCGCGTTTGAGCGCACATGATTTGAGAATAATTTGTTGGTTTTTGATATCAGGAATGTTGTGAATGATCTTTCGAGGGATTCTCATGTGCCTGTTGTCTGATTATAGAAGCAGCCGCTGTTGTGTTTTCACTCTCTCTCTTCCACCTTTCATCTTCTGCTATACCTTGCAGAGAAAGCTATATAAAATAAATATTAAAAATATATATCTCGAAGTGACCAGCTGTAACTCTGGATACAATCTTTGTTCCGGGTTTTCAGAAAGCGATACCTCAGAACTCATGTAAAACAGTGTTGCTTAGCTGGATAGTTGTGACACTATCATAAACCACAAACCTCTTTTTATACTGGTGTGACGTGAATGAAGAGCACTTGACAGTGTCACAACCTCATTCATCTCAGATCTCTCAGCACCCAGCAGATGTTAGACGTTAACACTCGCCAGCACCCAAAAACTGACTCATGAAGCCCTGACAGAATCCAGTCAGTTTGCCTGCCTCAGTTTCAGAAAGCTGAATCATTCTGGCAGTTTGTGGTTGATCCAGCAGATCTTTGTAAATGATTGTGTATGTTTTGGCCTCAAAGGTTCAGACAGTTTTATTGCAGTTACTATAAGTATTAGAAAATGCCATAATATACAAGCAAGTACAGTGTGTAAACAGCGAGGCTCTTAAAATGATGCTCGTAAGATTTGGCTGCTGGGAGGTTATATCGAGTCTATATAAACGATTCTGTAGTTCCTGTCTTTCTCCGTTTCGATATGTCATGTGATTAGACGCACGTCTGCATTTAGGGTGCTGAGAAAATGACACGTGAGATGAGAGAGGTTTTCTCGTCAGGGGTCATTTTTGACATGCTGTTTCTTCGCCACAAGATGTGAATTGTACATGTTGTAGGTCTTTCACTATTGTAGCTAAAACTGTAGAACAGATATGACTTGTACTACTGATTTTAACATAAATATACTAAAAATCTGTATAAGACAAGATGTATACAGAGAGTGGAGCTTGTTGCTGTAATCCTTTTTTTGGACTGAAGAGAATGTTATATATCTATCACGCAGCCTGGTGAAATCCACAAGCATCGTACTGCGGTAATGAACTGAGGATTTTCCTGAATGATCATTGTAACATAGTTCTTTAATTTGCAGTGAATCCTTGTTTTTTTTTACTGTGGTAATTTTAGAAGTCAGTATCCAGAGTTTGGACTAGATTTGTCTGCTGTTGGGATGTGGTTGTTTCGACTCTGCATTGGTGCCAGAATAAACCAGTATGAATGTAGTATTTGCCCAGTGTGGAACAACGACACCCTGACTGTTAGAAAAAAAATACTAGAAAGGATTATTTCAATTTTATCTTTTTGTATATGAAAGTAAACAATAAATACTGATAAAACAGTTTAGTGTCTTGTCATCTTTAAAATCTGTGTGAGAGTGAGTG
>JAZGTI010007834.1:0-21025 GCA_036877585.1 Botia kubotai
ATCACGTGACACCCGTCGTGGTCTTTTCATGTAATTCGTGTGAACAGTTCTGCCCGCCTCAAGTTTATGGCAAAAGTGAGCAAATGCGCATGTCTCTATGCATGTGGACTTATTGTAGCATGCCTGACTTTTATAATTCATTTATATTTAATATATTTGCTAACCTTAAAGAAATACTGCACCAAAATAAAAGCAATTAGCCCATAAGTAACTTACTCTCAAGGTGTCCGACGCATATATGACGTTCTCCTTGCACAGAATGAGTGCTGTCTGATTTTATCTGATTCTAATGTCTGCTTTCGCCGTGCTGAAGAAGAAGCTGAGCGACCTGCAGCCACGAAGTCCAGAGCGACGTTCTCCCCATTAACTGAATTTATGCAGCTGCAGTTTACAATTTTATAGCTCCAGCTGTTAGGAATGAGTTCACCGAGATGAATTTTTTCCTCCGTTATTTGTTGCTGTTCTTTGTTGCATCAAACCGTGTTATGAAGGGTGGAGAATTTTGTGTGTAATAAACGCATGAATGATATTGTTTTGTTACATCATTTTGCGCCATGCAGGAGAAAACACTGGATTTTGTGAACAGCAGAGGGCAGGGTTCTTAAAAATGATGCAGGAAAGACGCTGTTCCTTTAACATATGATTGATGTATGTAAAGGAAGACCGTATGTTTGGTTATGAAATAGCGTTGAACAGCATGCTAATAATGGGGTAAAATTTATTCCAAACCTGAAATAAACATAAAAACAAACTCAAGACACATTGCAAACAAAACACATGAATGGAACAAAAGCTACATGAGTTTCACAAAAGATTGTGCCATCAATGTTAGTCCTGTAATTTTGGTGCAGTCACAAAACTTCTATCTTGGGTTCGAGTCGTGAACTCTGTTTTAGCACAAAATGACAGCAAGATTGAGCAGGCTGAACTCGTTCCCCTCAGTGTGAGAGCGCCGTGAGGGATGAAGTAGAAAACTCAGTCCAGCTCTAATTGGACCAGACCTTATGTAAACATCTGTCACGTTTAAAAAACACAATTCACTACAGAATTCAGATTCAGCTTACACACGATTCAGTTGTTCACACACCACAATCTGATTCGGTGCATAATTTGAATTAAATTTTTTAAAATCATGACTGGTGTAACATAAAAACAAGTTAGCAAATTGTCAACAACTTAAGTCGCATCAGCAAGTTGATCGAACTTAAAAATGTAAGACAAAGTTGTTTTTTACAGTGTGGAAACGTTTGCAAATATCACTGTGTATGTGGCCTAAAAACATACACACCACACACATCTGCGTTTGAATGTCTTTAATGACAGTCTAAAAGAAGCAGGTGACAGCCATGACCTCATTATTTCCATATCCTAAAATTCACTGAGATCAATGTATATAATTTCATTTCATCATATTATATACTGTACTGTGGAATACTGGCAAAGACCAAACAGTGTATTGTTTCGTGTATTGCTTTTTAACTGATACCACATAGGATTTTTGGCACACCACATATCAGAGTTGAAATGTCATAAAAATGTCATAAATATTTCTATAAACTTTTAAAATACTGTGCTGTTTTCCTAAAATAAGATATATAGAGATGATAACTCTAAATTCCTCTAAGGTCGAGAGAAAAGCAAACATATATTTATATATATATATATAGATATATATCATTTTTATTTCTGAATCTCGTCACTGCATATCGTTCGTACCTTTGTTTCGTTCACAAGCATTCTCGAAACACCATCATCCCCTCAGTTTCGGCATTACCCTCTTCATGTGCGATATAATGCGCTTCAGATTTGATCACAAATTAAAGAAATACTTCCAGTCTTATTCCATACCTGTGTGATTCTATTTGAACAGCGACAGCTGTGGGATATTATCCAATAAAATTAATTTAAAAACATCTGTGACTACGAGACTAACGATGAGAAAATGAACGCAGTTAGCTCTGAGGTGACTTCGTGGTGTCAAATTGTAACATGGATAGGCACACGTTGCAGGTACATTTCGAGGTGAAATTATAGACGTAATGTGACGGCAAAAACGAAATTTTCTCCACTTGATGGTCAAAGGCGATCAGAAAGTCTAACAAGACTTTTGATTTGGAACTTTTACTCTGAAAAGTATGCTGTGCACTTAAAGTTTGTTGAAGGTTGCGGCAAAAATCCAGATGAAAAAATAACATCAAATAAAATTAATTTATGTCCATCCAAATCAAATTTCAAACCTAAATAACAAACGATATGAAGTCACATCCTGTATCAGTTACAATTGACGACATTGATATGTATAGATTCAGGAGGTTTCCTGTTCTAGCTGATCCTTCATACCACCCAACAATCAAATGACCTAGTGATTATAGTTACGCAATAAATAAATCAACAGCGAAATAAAATAATTCAACTTGTTAAGAATTGGTCACATTTAAAGCAAAAAACAGACCCATACTGGCCCATTTGAGGGATGATTGTGTTAGCGTTTAACTCGAAGATTAACCGGTTAACTCTAACCAGTCTCTGTTTTACTTCACTTTGTCTCCACTTACCCATAAAACTCTCAACTCAACCCTGTGTTTTTAGTTCCAGTTCAAACAGCTGGAAAATAATGGCGACTAGCAACACTGAGAAACAGCGCAACCTAGTGTCAGTCGAAGGTACAAATAAAATGTCGGGACCTCCTTACCATATGGAAGACGCCTAATAGTAAACCACAATTCCAAAAGACCCGAGAAAGCTTTGATCGCTCAGACAAACACCTAACGTCAGCGTATTCAAAGATGGCGGAGAAACCTGCTGCTTGCTACCGTAGGGAGAATCGATCTTCACGTTTCAAGTGGCCACGCCCATTTCATGGACTATAAGCGAATGAACTGAGGGACACCTAGGAGCCCACCAATCACATCTCGGAGAATCGTGTACCTCTTGGACAAAGGTGTAGGAGGAGAAAAACAAGGTATTTCATAGGCAGCTGTTACATAAACAAAGGTTCCCTTTAATCCTGAACAAATAGTCTCTGTGGAATTGTCTTAGCAAAGATACAAAATGGATGCCCAGCTCTGCTGATTTCAGTGCATTCGAAGGAGGCCGAAGACCTTAAACGCCAACGGATAGTCAGCTCATGTTTGTAGATTCCAAAAGTGTGTTGGCCTCAATGATCTCTCTGGCGCTGGAGCTCCTGGAACAGAAACATAAAGAACCGCTTGTGCTTGTGCAGATATTTCAAACACGTGAGTTTCTTCAGGGCGTGAGAGTTCCTAAAATCCACCAAAAAGCGTGATAGGACAACAGAACAAGTTTTAAAATTGGTGAACCAAAATGAGGGAAGAAGATAACAAAGCTTATGAACAAGACAAGTTGTGGAGTCCCAATCTCATCTATCCATGAGTACTTTCAGGGCCCGCTCGATGTTCATTCTGTGACCCACGCGCGTGACGCCCAAATCAATCAGATCCTCCTTCTGCAGGTTAGGCAGGTGGCTGCCCTCAATGTCATTGTCCATAAAGGCGTCCCTGTGCTCACCCAGGTTTAGGCTCTCCAGCCAGTCGGCCACATCCTGCTTGTTCCACATGAGGATGGGTTTGGTGGCGAAGGGTTTGTTCGAGGCGGCCTGGATGAGGGTGAGCGGGGAGGGCGATCGGCTACGCCCCGTTCCCAGGCTGAGGGGAGGTGTGGGTAGACCAAAGACGTCCGTCAAGGTAGGGGAAGTGGCTGAGGTGGGAAGGGAAGAGGTACAACTGAGGCCAGAGTCTGGAGGGGACATGACTGGGCTTGGGGAGTGATGATGAGGAGGCAGACTCTCGCCCTGTCGGCACAGCGACGGGGCAGGCACATTGGAGCCAGACAGGGCAGTGAAGGTGAGGGTGGTGTTTTGTTGTGTTCCTGAGATGAGGGATACACCATCCTGATTTCTGCAAGAACAGAGAGAGGAAAGTAAGACATTCGTGGCAGGTGTTGGTTTTAAACAGACTTTTTGAAAACAGTATTAAAGCTTTTTATTGAATCTTTTCAAGTTTTAGCATTTTTAAGAACTGCTTTCAAGAGATCCATATTATTAAAGGGAGCCATGTTTTCATTATCAAATTAGTTCAGGTCAAAGTAGCTTATAAAAATTTATTTTAGTAGAAAGATGAGTAACGTGTGGGGGATAAAAGAACCAGGATACAGTTAAACCTGGATACAGTACCAGGATGAAGTTATAAAGGGACTTTTTTTGGCTTTGGCTTGAGAGACAGTGGTAAACAAATCGGGACACAAGCTAAATATAAACATGTGCCCTTAATTGTGATTTGTCTGTCTAGACAGCATAAATGTGATTATTACAGTAAAGCAGATTAGATTCTTCTTGCATTGCAGTAATAAGAATAGCTCCTTAAAACATTTTTATACAATAAAACCTGGGAATTTAAATGGTGCCTCATGTGCACGCACAAAATTTAGATTTTTGTGGTGTGTTTAAGTGTATTCAGGTGTATTCAAAGTAGGACTCTACTGTAGGTGGGTTATGTTATGTAGGCTGTTGATGCGAGACTCTCTGACAATGTAACGTCCTTGCCCCAGGTTTCCACATACCCAAGGTGTATTGGCCTAAATGTGAAGTAAACTTACATTTCCATCTGTTGTAGCACAGAAAACTTAGCCAAAGAGAGATCTGCATTGTACAATACCTAAACCGCCTACTCTGAACCTGGTACGATGAATGCACAAAAACGTAAAAACATATGTACATAAACAGTACATGCTTCCGTTAAACTTCCAGCATGGATCTAGAGATAAACATACCTTTATTCAATGCTAACAATGTTTAGACATGCTAACCTTTCAAGCTATCTGTCTGTCTGTCTATACATACCTCAATACATACATCTTTTCTCAGTGTACTAAACCTAGTGGGCTTGAGTGCATTTTAGGGTCAGCTGTGTGGTCTGTAAATAACAACATCATTCCATGATGAATGAGCCTTGGGAGCAGGGACAGCCAAACTACTGCCTGTACTGCGTGGCAGCCATCAGCGCGGACAACCCTCGCACACACACACAGTCAATTATTGCTGTTTTGCGAAATAAACAAGGCAACATAATCTCCCTATAAACCAGGAATTCCACATAATTCTAAACATATCTGACAATATGAAATATAACAGCGGTTTAGGATGCTGCTCAAGATAATGTGGAGATATTGTGCGGGAGTAATTTGGGTGATGTGACCTAACAAATAGACCATGCTGCAAGAACACACACACACACACACACCTCCCCCTTCTGTGGTACGGTCTGTGTTCATCATCACACTGACGCTGCTCATCTTTTCCTCAAGGCTGTTCTCATTATTACGTTGCTAGGCAACTCTTTCGTTCTCAGGCAGAACACACACACAGTAATCTAGGAGCTTGAAAGCATGCTTGTGATACAGGAAGAGAAGAAGGGCATACCTCGTTCCAAAGTGAGTCCTGTTTCCTGTTGGAGAATCTAAAGCTTCCCCCGGCTTTGGTGTTTTGTCCTTGTTCACATGCGGCAGAACTGAATTCAGCTCCCCCATTCCATGGGACTTGGCTTCAGGTCCAAGGGGGCCTTTCATCTCTGGAGGGTCACCCCATAGTTTTGAGGTTCGTTGTGTTGGGGTTTTCAAGGGTTCTGGTGGAACACTTCCAAGGGGTGTGGCCGGGACCGAGGAGGGTATTCTGAAAGGGCTTACATTTTCCTCTGGCAAAACATCCTTGTAAAGTGCATTGCTTTTGATGGCAGGTTTGGGTTTGGGTTTGGACAGAATCTGAGACCTGTCCACCACAAAGGCTTGTCCATCTGCATAGACAGTGCAAGTGTCCAGGGTCTCACTTCCTTCAGAGGACAAGGTGGAGATGCTGGACACAGTGGAGATGGTGCTGGTGGTCTCCAGCTGAGGGTCACCACTGCTCCGGCTGTCAACCTCGATGCCAGAGTCAATGATTTGTTCATAGGGCTCAAGCGGCCCTTGAGGAAAACTGGGTGGTGTGCAGTTTGTGAGGACTGTTGGTCTTTTGATTTCAGAGTTTACACCACCCAACGAGGGATAGTAGGGGGCAAGCAAAGGCCCTTTTGTGCCATTTGCTTTCTGTTTGAGAAGCTCAGCGATTGCCCCCACCTGGTCTTCGGGAATGTCAAAACTGTTGGCAAACTCCAGTGGCGGTGGCAAGGGTTCAGCAAACACAAACTCCTCATCGATGTCGACAGAGGCCAAGGGTGGTGGAGGGATGCCAAAGGGCAGCTTGACCGGCTCATCCACTGAGCTAACAGTTATGATGGTCTTACCATGTGGGGCACCTGATTGCGGCTTGGGAGCTGGAGGGTGGGTGGGAGTCGGCTGGTTGGGGTCGCGAAGCTCCCCGGGGGTGTTGTCAGGACTCACCGCCTCATCCATATCACCTTCTGACAAGCCATTATCCTCTGATTTTGCCCCGTCTGTGGTGTGTACCATCAACAAACCAGCAGACTTCTTCTGTGAGGTGTCTACAATATCGATCAGCATGTTTTTCTTCTCCTCCGGCCTCTTCTCAGGTTTCCCAAGATCAAGCTGGTACTTGGATTCAGTTTCATACTTGGACTCTGTCATCTGTCGCCGGAGGCCCCCACGGGGACGTCCCATGGTGGCAGTACTTGAGAAGCCCACATCCACATTTGGTCTAAGCTTAGTGTCGATGAAAAGTGGTTTATTAAGATCAAGTTTGGATGGGTTGCTCTTTAGTGGAAGAGGCTGCGATTGATCCCTCATGGCTCTGTCTCTGGCTGCTAATGCTAATGCTAAAGGCGAATTAGGATCTAACGGTTTGCCCGTGACGGGGTGAACGTAATTTCCACTTCCTGAGCTGTAGGTCTTGTGAGCAGGCAGACTGATTGGGCTAAGACCTGTACGTGTGTTCAATATCTCTCGTACTATGGTGGGTTCGGGGCTGTTGAAGTCTGTCACGTTGCCACCACCTCTCGGAATGCTAAGCAGGGATGAGGGAGGCGCCATGAGCTTACGCAGTCGCTCATCACTGCTGAACATGCCCTCATCAATGGACTTTGAGTGTCGAAGACGTGGGGCTGGTGTAGGGGCCACGTCCTCATCACCTGCATCTGTAGACTTGAAGGATGGGGAGTTCCGATGAGCACCCAGCCTTTTCTCCCGGTCTCTGACTGCACCGGCGATGGCCGCTGCAAAGGGAGCGCCTGGATTTAGACCATCTTCAGGACGCAGTTGCCCTGGGTGGTCTGGTGTGGTGGTCTCAATTTCCATACTGCTTCCCTGGCTGCTCTTTCCACTGCTGCTGGTGGAGGGTTCCTTGATTATTATGGTTGGGATTGGGATGGAGCAGGTTTTCTCAGGACTGTCCTCCACGTTGGGCTGTTTCACAAGCATGCCCTTCCTTCTGGCAGGCTTGTTGGGTACAAACAGTCCAGCTTGGCCTGCTTTTCCCACATCCGAGTAAGGGTTCTCCGGGACCTGGGCACGACGCATGTGTAGACTCTGCTGGGCCGTTGGGCTTTGATTGTATCCTTCAGAGTCATACTGCTCGGGACTGTCTCTGTAATACACACCCTGGTCTTTCCACCCAACTCCTTCACCTTTCTCCGGGGCTGTGTTGTTTGCATTAGGACTCTGGGAAGTAAAACCTGCTCTGATGGTCCCATATCCTCGTCCCGCTGGCACAGGAGCGTTATTTTGAGGTGGAGATGGAGGGGAGATGGCCGGTGGGGGTGGAATGTCTTCTGAGGTGTCAGGCATTGAAAGGCTTCTTGTAAATTTCAACATCGGAGGAGTGAGGAACTGCTTTTCTTCTTCAGTTACTCCTGCAGAGAAATAAAAACACAAAAAATAATTTGGACTAAATAGGCCCTAGCTAGCATACCCAGCTAACAACATTAGATTTCCATTAAGTAACAAAGACGTTACAAATTGTCTATTTTTAAAAGTGAAGCAACATGCTGAAAAGTATTTAAGGGGAATGTGGTGAAATGACAAAATGAAAACGTACTAAATGCATGACGTGTTAAAAAAAAAACATACCTATAGATGTTTGTCGTCGCATGGTCCCCTTTGGTACACCCAGGAAGGGGCCTCTAGAACTACTAGGCGGTGGTGGCGAGTCTGTGGCTTTATCTTGACTATTGCAGAGAGACTGCAAAAAAAAAAACAGTAAAGGGCTGAAATATAAATAACACTTTTGTAGCGCATCAACTTAAACAGTAATTTTAAGTTAAAATGACAAGTGAATATGATTTCAGTACACGTGAATGAGACATTCCTGAGAAATAAATAAATGAGAAAACAAGTTAAAGTGAACCTTGCAAATAATAATTTTAGGTTGTTAGAGCATTTTTCTAACATTCCCATTAAGCAATAAAAATTTAAACATTATAAGAAAATTGTATATTGAAAGATATAGGAACTTTTAAAAATTCTTGGTAACGTTTTACTAATGTTACTGCAAGAATGTTTTTTTTATAACTTAAAGAGAGCATTAGCCAATGTTCTGAAAGCATTCCCTGTTAGTCGAAAATACGCTAGCAACTAGCATGTTCTAAGCAAAAACAATATGGCGTGTACGGGCAAACATGTTATGAGACTTGTGAAAAGAAGTTACTACCGTTTGACTGAAATACAATTCTCAACAATTCCACTGGAGACATAAACTCTAGGGGACATTAGCCGCGGCATGCTTACGTTCATTTCAGGGCTGGCAGCAAAACACTTGCTAGTTGGGCGTGGCTTGACCGTCGCAACCCTCACATCGGCGTTTGAGTTGTCCCACGTGGGTTTCTGTGGGGGCACAACCTCATCCACTTTATCTGCAAGAGAACATCATCTCAAATTAGGAAACAGGAAATTACGTTTAAAATTAGCACTGTTTCAAATATTGCCAACGTCCTCAAACGGAATTCTCAAAATGAGGATCGGAACCGAGCAAGACAGGCGACAGAAATAGGTACAATAACAAGAGTCAAGGTCAAAGCTGTGCAAGCGCCATTGGAAAAATCTTAGCACTCCTTTCTACGGCCACTGCGCAACATGCTAGCATTTATTTAGACGGCTCCCATGCATGGGATGATTACTTAGGGTGACTTGAAATACAATCCTCTTCTTCAGACCCTCATTATCTGAAAGCTGATCATCTACACAGAAATGAAGGAAAGCGACATTCAGAGTCTGATTTCCAAGCACAAAAGTCCAAGACTGAATCTGGTAACACACACACACGCACACAGTACAGTATATAGATGCACAAACACTCAGGCCTAAAATTCTGAATCCCATCGTACCTCTAAGACAAAATGGAGTTTATCAGAATAAAAACTGAAAGCCATGCAGGAGAATTTGTGGTACAGTTTATATTCAGAACATAAAGCTGTTTATATCTGACTGCAGAAACAGTACCCAGCTAACAGGAAACATTCTCAGAACATTTGCTAACGTTCTCTCAAAGTTCTCCTAAAGTTGTCAAAAAAGTTCTTGAAGTAACATTAGTAGAAGTTTTGTAACATTAAATATCATCTATATCAAGAACGTTATTCTTACATTGTCAGTGGAACATTTTAAAAAACATTCGAGGATGTAAAAAATATTTAAACAACGGTCGTAAAATCAAGCGTTAAAAATAGCAAAACTTTCGAAATTACATTATTAACACTTACTGAAAATCTTACGTAAACACCCTCAAACTGTTAGCTGGGTAGTCACATTTAGTCATTTAGCTGACGCTTTTATCCAAAGCGACTTACAAATGAGGACAGGAAGCAACTTCGATTACAATAAGTAAACAAAAGTAGTCACTGTTTACAAACAACGTCTTGCTTATAATTCTTAAATATGGATTTCAGATGACTCTGTTTGAGGAACACAAGCCAGCTGCATTATGCAAACATAAGACTACTGTAATGCCTATAACTAGCCTATAACACTATAGCAGTGTCTCGAGAAGTCGTGTCGTATCGCAGCGGTCTCACGTCCTTACACCGCTAATCTCTGCTAACAGCGCCAGTAGCTTTACCCTGAAAATATCATCATCACATTCTGCAGGTGGAACGCTTCTATATTAGACATAGGCCACATGATTCCCATGGCAACGGCTTGTTTCCGAGTGATTTTATGTTGTTGCGGTCCCTCATATGGTTACAGTTAAAAAGTGGTTCGTTCGAAGGTAGAATTATCCTTAAAACATTCCGCTTCAGTTTTCCACTATCCTTGTCTGGGGAAAGAGGGGTCTGTCCATCTACAGTAACAGACAGACATGTATCTAAGGTGGCTTTCTGAGGTAAAACTCATGGCTCTTGCTGTTTCCACCATATCCTTTTCTAACAGACGCACGTCTTTTAAATAATAATATATTCCTAATGTGCACTTGTGAAGATACGTGCGGTACATGAGTAAAGCTAAAGGAGTGTTTTGTACTGTAAACACACAGGCAAACGTTCCTCCATTCCACTGGTAAATTCTGATTATTGAGACAACAAAAACCACCTGCGCTTGCCTTGCCAAAATATCAAACATCAAACCTGAAATGTACCAAAACGTTGACAGTAAAAAATAAAAAATTTAAACTATAATCACTACCGTTACAAAGCTATTTAATATTTGAACAGTGCTGAGGGAAAAACTCACCCTTCCTTTTCCTCAAAGTGGCTTTAACACAAGAGAACAATTCATCTTTAGTATTAAATTTATTTATTATTATTATTATTATTATTATTATTATTTATATGAATAAAATTCAGATAACCAGAAAACACAACGAGGAGAACCAAAGTTTGACACTTTTACACTGTATTCCTCTTTATGGCACTGCCATGTGTAACAAATCAAGTACCAAAACAACAACTCCATGCGGTTAGTTGACTTTCCAGTAAACACTCCACATGACAAAAGGACAAACCTGACAGACCGAGGTGACAAAACACACCTGATTACACAACTTCAACAAGAACCTAATACTCGGTTAGTAGCTGCTTACCCATCGTGCCACTGTTTAATCACCAATATTTAAATCAGCATGACCCGTTGAACTCTATATAGCTGTGGTGAACCAGCATAGGGTGAAATGTCATGTAAACATGTGTTTAGTAGCCGCATTTGCGGACACCAGTACAAATCACTACATCTCAAAAAACACACAATGAAGACGCATGCACGTCAGGGTAGCACAACAGTAAAATCTGTACAAAAATAGTCGTAATAAAACGTATCATACCTTTGTCCACTTTTGGTACAGCATGCAGGAAAACAAAATAACATCAGTTGATTTTATAATGAACGTTAGCTGTGGAACAACGACAAAAAACAAATTCCCATGTTAAAAAAACGTTCTTACGGGTCGCTCACGCGAGACGCATTCTCGAGTTTAAAAACGGCTTAATGAAGCATGTTCTTACAAACATAAAGTGTGGCACAAGACACAAAAAGACACAATGGCCACAAAGTCATCCGTTTGATGCGAGACATAATGCGAGAACGCATCGTGTGTGAACGACCTGATCAAATGTATTAAGTGACGCTAGACGCTGCATGACGCATGCATCCATTTGCTATGGTGTGAATGAGCTTACCTAGGTCTTCTAGCTCTGATGTCATAGATTTTGAGCGCATGGAAAGGGCTGTGGAGGGAGCCCTCCGTGGTGGTGGCGGCGCTATAGCAATAAACAAAACAAACAAACAAACAAACAGTACAGTAGATGCTTCGACCATGAGGAGGTGTTGTATACAAAAAACTCCATGTATTCATGGCTGGCTGATTCTTATTTTTAATAATGCATGATAAGGAGGAAAGAAGAGATTATCAAAAAACACTTAAAAATGCAAAATAGTAGCGTTAGTAAAACTAGCGATTAGCATAACTAACATTAGCATCATGGAAAAGCAGCGGTTAGAATCTTTACATGACGAGAGTTAAACTGCATTGGGTTCGTTTTTACATGTATGGATAAAATATTGCCTGACAGACAAAGTTAGTCGAGAAACCCTAAAGAAATCAAGCAGGAACGTTTACCTTTCTTTCGAGCCGTGTCATCGGGGTCCAGATTTCGAGTGACCGTCACAACTTTGATGATTAAGTGGTTGCCACCGTGACGAATCATGTTGACTACTTGTTTGTGCCCGACTTTGACAACATTCTCCTGGTTCACCTATAAAAAAAAAGACAAATAGTTAAGCACTAACGAAACATTGGAAATAAATACAACACACAGATGCTCATAAACCAATAAATAACAAAACGCCACTCCTGTCTATTTCCTGTTAAAACAGGAAGTTGGGGCAGGGCATATTTAAGAGGGTTATATGTCTAAATAAGCAGCTGTCTTCAGTTCAATGCTAAATGCATCTTTTTTTACCTGAAAGCATTGTTGCAGAGCAGTTTCACAGCAAACCTTACGCTTTAGCACACAGTAGAAACAGAAAAATAAACAGTGTAGACCAGTGTTTCTTAGCCAGGGGGCCAAAGCCCACTAGGACCCTTAACAAACTTCCAAGGGGGTAGAAATTTTGTGGTGGGGTGGCTTTTAAATGTTGCTGTGGACCGTGACAACAGTCAAAAGGGTTGAGAACCACTGGTACAAGGAAAAGGAAGACATTATATAAAACATTTTCTGTAATAGGTCGACCAATGATGATGAGATGCTGATAAGCTATAAATCGTTTAATAAAAGGCAGCGCAAACTAAAGACAAATAAGAGACCAGTGGCATTTCTGGAGCAAGCGAGAAAACACGGGCACTATGAAGCAGATCAGCGGAGGCAAATGAGAAGTGTGCCTTTTACCGAACAAAAGGTTACGTGAATAAGCTTGGGTAACCTAGGAAACAGCCGAGAGAGCCAAAGTCATCCTCATGACAGAGAGCGGAGATGCTGCTTCAATTCTATCGCGTGTGTTTGTGTGATTCATAAATGCTGCATGTGTGACGAGGAGCAGGAAAATATAAGCGTGTACGTGTGTAAAACAGCTCGCCATTGTTCCAATGGAATACAATTAGCCGATTAACACAAAGCAAAGCGTAATCATCATAAAGGTCTCGTAACGGTAATCATCTGTATCTCTTCTGCATTTCTCTCCATGGTGGATTGTCATAACTCACATTGCGGAGAGTAGCACAAGACAAAATCACTGCATTAACTCTTACCGCCTGACCTTCTATGACAAGTGATGTACATTAGAGACAGAAGACACATCGTGAGTCATGCACGAGTTGTAATCGCTACTCCAGCTCCAGTTTCTGGGGGAGTGCTGGAGGAAGGTACAAGAAGCAAACTGAAATTTCCCATCATCACTCTCGCTGACCTCCGGTGTCTCGGCATGTCACGGGCCGGTAATGAGATTTGGGCTCGTTTAGGAAGCGATGGGACCAGATGTAGATAAAGCTCACAAAACGGCACGATCGCTCACCATGGCCACTTCATCTAGATAATCTCATTGTGATGGACCTGAGCCAAATCCTGCGGAGCCGAGCCATCAGAACCAGAACCAGGACATGAAAGTCATCACCCGTCATTTACTCATCCTTGTGAAAGGGCTCCAACCCATTTGACCTTCTTTCTAAGTAGAAGCACAAACTTAGAAATTCTGAATAATGTTCTTGCCTCATATTCAACGATAATATACATCCATCAAGAAGAGAAAGGTTGAACTTCCTATTTTAACTACGACTGTCAATTTAATTCATTAAAGTGTGATTAACAATAGAAATAAACATTCATGCCTCATGACCTGAATTTAAAATGTACAGTAGGAGATTTTTCTGCAGCCTTATGTTGTGACATCTTAAAAGCATCTTAAAATCTAAGGTGGTCTTCACTACACCTGAGAATGTCATACTGCAGCTAAATCATATTGTTCTTTAAATCTAAGAAGGGCAAGTGATCACATGCTTGTCATCCGGATTAGTGTGTGTGTGTGTGTGTGTGAGACAGAGAATCTACAGGGACCTCCATATTTCATAAAAGATGATTTTCTGTCACATCTGGTCAATTCCAGAAGAATAAAGATGTCTGCTGCACTCACACACTTTTACACATCCAAACAAACACACACACACACACAAACATATATATATAGACAGACACACACACGCACATTCAAAAACACACTTGCTCTGAAACCATTTATGTAACAGTCTATCCATGTTCACCCTTGTGGTTACATAATGCCACTCTAGTGAACCACGAGACCCCTCCAGGTATCCTGACACAGACCGATGAGGCGCTAACAAATAGTAACACAACAGTGAGTGTGCGCGGATAAGAACAGACTCCAACCATTTTCTTTAGGACACTGTAAACAAGAAACCACCTATCTGCAGACCAGCACAAACCATCGACTCTAAAACTATACAATATTTGACTTGCTCATGGTATGGGCAAGGACTAAAGGGTCGTTGGGACCAGGGTTCGAGTCCAGCCTGGGTCATAACCCAATCAGATCCTTCCCACCCCTTTAAAACATTTATGCAAGTATATTGGAATTCTTTTGCATAAAGCACGTCTCATGCTTTAAAGCTGCAATCTGTAACTTTTTGCGGTTTAAAATAAACAAAAATCAGTTCTTCATCAAGTACATGACCGATCAGTGTTCAACACGATCTCCTTATCTCACCTTGAGTCGTAACAATAAGTTTATAATAATGATTTATAATTTGAGCTGTCGGGTCCGATTTCCCGCGAAATGTTAGTTTAACTTCATTTGACTTCAACATATATAACGAAAAGTACACAAAGTACCTGCAATTTTATGTTTCTATCACAGATCGCAGCTTTAAGCAAACGCCGCATCAAAATCGTAACTGCAGCTGTGAGGATGGATAGCTATTTAATACTATAAATAAATAAATAAATAAACAGACACGCTAATGTTAGCTGACACCGATATATCGCTCACCCTTAAAAATCATTCCACTCAACAAACGCACACGGCTGTCATCTCTTTAATCCCAGAGTCAAATCCACTATCATTACCAAACAAAACCCCACACCGACACAGCGCGCTCTCTAATGCGGCCTAGAGAGTCCGCAATCACTGCTGCTCTGACCTGATTTACAGAAGTTATCAGAGGACAACCATCCAGAACAAACTCCTTCTCGTCAAATGAAATCAACCTCTTCTTGGTGCTCTCCAGAAAGCAGGTCACCCTTCTGTTCTTAGTGGGGACAATTATAATGAGAACATGGAATCACACACACACACACACACACACTTCCTCATCCATTTTCCTGCATGCATCACATCACATCAGTCATCAGAGATACCAGCTTGGCCTGGCTCACACTTAAAGAAGGTCACATGATAAGACCTCTGCGGTCATCTCCTCTACACAGCAGATTAAACACAAGATACTGTGAATGATTGAAGGGCTGTAGAATTTTCATTAAAGATAGAAGAGCAGACTGAGGCCATTTTCTGAAGTCTGAACAGCACTCAGATTAATAGTACAAACACTGTAACCAGTATTCCTGTACTGTACTGTACTGTACACAAACTGTGTGTGAAAAAATGTGAGTGACTGGGAATTATTTGCTTTAACCATTAATATATATGAAATGACAATTAAAATAATCACTATAAAATATCAATCGGAAAAATCAATCGGAATGGCTAAACAGTGCAAGCACTGAAAACAGCGCAGCAAAAAATCTGTACGAATTTTTCAGTATCATTTCCATTAAGTAACAAAAAGGTTTTTTGGAAGTTTAAGGAAAGTTCAAAGCACCCAGCGGTTTTAGACGTTGCATCAACGTTATTGCTCGGTTTTAAGAGTTTGTAATTCTGTAACGTTTTTAAATGTAACCACTTAAGAATAATGTTTCTGATGTATGATATATATAACGATGAAAAAGCGTTCTACTAACGTTAATGCAAGAACTATTTGATAACTTCGAGAGAACTTGCAGTTCAGTGCATGTCTTCATTTGAAATAATCTCTAGCATGTCGCATACTGCAGTCACTGAAATGCAAACATGCTTCATGGAGCTGGAGTTTTATATCGGTAGAGAGAGGAGATCTGTTTACATCAGTCCTCAGACATCAGAACCTCACTCAGACTGCTGCCTCGCTATCATCACTGAGCTCAGACACAATGCTGGTGCCGTTGCTAGGTGACCGTTGCTCCGTGTTACAACATGAGGCCTGGATCAGCACATGCATGCGTGAGGCCGGTCAGCAGCATCACACGATTTCATTTTTTCGCAAGCATTATAAATAGGAAGATCTACTTGAGGATGAAACAACCTCTTCTGATTGGTCACTCACAAAAAATTTGCTCTACACAAAAATCACATGAACTAAAATTCGGGGTGGTAACTTTAAATGTGGTCACAGCAAACACTGTGTGAGAATGTTCTGAGAACGTTTCCTGTTAGCCGTGTGTGAGGAGCAGGTTTTGGTGACAGGTTGTACGGTTATCAGGGCCATGAGGATGCTTTCAGGCATTTCCACAAGTCCACAGACTTCCACCCTGCTGGTTCTCTCTGTGCACAGAGAACGTTCTGGAGACAGCGTCACTGACGACCCGGCTAACAGAGAACATTCTCACAACGTCGGCCAATGCCCTCCAGAAGTTCTCATTCTTGCAGTAAGGTTAGTCACACTTTTTATCATTCTAAATATCAGGTAACGTTCTTAGTGGAACATTTCAAAAACATCACAGAATTTAAACAATGAAACGATAGGTTCTTACAACCAAGCAATACTGTTAATACAACGTTGTGTATTACCATGACCAAAAACATGTCTGTGCTGCTTTTCAAATTAACTCGCCATTTAAAAGAAGCAGACGCATCTTGTGTCAGATTACATATGATGTCAATGCACTGCATATGTACTTATTAAAGAGCAACAATATCGTTAAGTGAAAAACCTTGTAATGGCTTGTTTAGGAACGTTACATATTAGAAACGGAAAACGTTTACGAGATTTTGTGTCATTACATGCAAGCTCATGTTCATCAGCAGCTGAATAATAATAAACATTTATTATTTTATGGTATGATAACTCGTTCTCTGGGAAAACACTGTTTGCTCTTACATACAGAAACAATTACTTTCAAAGGAGAGCGGCGAGAAATAACCAAGATGCAAAAATTTGTGACAACAGCGACCAGATGAGAGTAAAGAGAGAGACTCATGCCCACACACCACAGGCCAGTGGGTGTAGATATATTTTCGGTAAATCCATAACTCTGTTTTGTAGCTTCCTGACTGATCGCTAACACACTTCATAAGCTACCCAGTTCCACAAAGTTTTTCTCAGCCAATAAGATTCGTTTGTTCGCTTTCAGAACCGGCAGCAAACGTAGGAGTGAGAGTTTGTTTCTGTTTTGCTGTGGCTTCCAGAAGGTAGAACAAATAGCTTTTCTAGCAGATATTTACAACCTACAAGACGTTCAGCAACCATTCACCGTCACGGTAATGTATTGGGTTTAAAACGAGGTCAAGCTGTCTGTGAGAGTTTTGTCTGGTTCGGCCTGTAAGACTGATTGTCTGTGAGATATAACACATAAATTAACCAAAGTGTGAGAGAGCGAGTCTGCACCATCACAGCCTGATGAGGGCAGTGAAGCTTGAGGGACTGACGGTCAATATCATCGACTGGACGATTAAAACCTGTTTATTGTTTCCATAATATTTATGTGGAAGTGACAACGAATACGTTTATATATAGAAACATGCACACTTACTGTCTTCAAATGTTATTTGGACGTTTTAAGTACATCACATTCCAAACATTGTGCGAGCTTTACCTCAAATTCACTACATAAATACATTAAGGTGATATCGCATTCATTGCATTATTACTGCATATAATGCACAAATGCCTTTCATCATATGTTTTACAGTATATGAGTTCATAAGCTAATAAAAATGCATGTTAATTTAATAATAGAACGTAGGCGAGCAATATGCTGTAAAAAGCGTATAATGTCTCGCTGCTGATCATGTATTGCGGTAACTTTAGCAGAACGTTTTTAACGTTATATATCAAAAACACTATTCTGAAGTTGCTTTAAGAACATTACACAATTCAAAAATGTTTGAATATCATTCTTACAGCCAAGCAATAACGATAATACGACATCTAAAAAAGGGACGCTTTGAACGTTCCTAGAACATTCAAAATAGTATTTTCGCGGAAATGTTAGTGAAATGTTTTTACGACCGAACATTGTTAGACGAGCTGTCACTGAAAAATTCAAGCTTAGATACATTTTGACTCCTGAATTACAGGACAGTTCTGTGTGTTTTAACACAGTGAGTGCTCGCCTGAATTTTGCATGCAAATGAACTTGTTTTGCTGATGCGGAGAGCAGCTCTCTGCTTCCTGTGCTCCTCACGTCTCATGGCCAGTCTGAGCTGACGTGTCAGTTTCACCCGGACTGAGGAGACACGGGGGCTGTTTTGCCAGGAAAATCACAGACGAGATCTTAATGGTTTCCCTGAGACAGTAATGAGATTGACCGGCGAGTAAATGTTGAGTTTTGCTCGGGTCTCCCTGCCTCAGATGTTTGTCCCTCAGAAATCTCCTCTAACATTTTTGGCAAACACTGTTCTTTCCCAGAGTTTTCCAGAAGCACTCTTTTTTTTACCGCGTCTCTAAGCTTCCCTCTCATTACAGCTGTAACCACGACCTTTCCTCATATTCACAGTCCCAGACTCTGCATAAACACTTCCTGTTTGTTCAACCTGTGAATGATGAAGTTCCCTGTCTGGACATCACTTCTCAGCTGATCTGGGCTCTTCAGATCCCTCCAGCACGCAGTGAAGAAACAGTCCAGTCCTCTTACCTCAATGAGGAAGTCTCCCGTCCTCAGACCAGCTTTCCACGCCACCCCACCCTCATCCACGGACTCCAGATACTGCAGAGCAGGAAAGGCTGGGGTGGGGGTGAACTCCTCGATGGGTGTATCCGCTAAAGATCCAGACAAAACAGATGCAAAGAAAGATGATAAGAATCATACAATACAACAGGTGTGCTTTTTGGAAAACCTACAGCTGTACCGCATGACATGCATTACAAAAAAGATTCTTTATAACAAAGTTTGTGTCCAGTTTTTGATCAATTACTTAACACAAACTAAAAACAGCATGCTTTAGATGAGGAACACACAAAGTAGGGATATATATTTTAAAATAAAACTTTCAAATATATTATATACACACACACATATATATATATATAAATACAATTCCTATGAAAATGGGTGATATCAATGGTGGCACAATGAACATGAAGCTGAACAAGAGCAGCTGGTCGAAAGATGCACCAATGCATGCATCCAGTCAAATCAAAAATGAATGCAGGAGTCGGGACGTTTACATAACCAGAGAAAATGCATGGTTGAAAATGCAGCGCTGGTTGTCACCGCTGACGGTGGTAAGAAGCGCTGGTCTGGTACACACAGAACGCAGGCAATGCAGCTGCTGCAGAAAGCGGCCACAGTGCATCACTCGCAATTGATGCTCTGAACTCAAGCTCTCTGTAGTGCACCGGCTGTCTAAAAACTGAAGCGTGTGCATTACATTGCAGTAGTGCAGTAAAGACACGTTACACATATTAGCGCAATTCTTGCTTTATAACTGCACGTCACTGAAATGCATCTGCAACGCATAGTTCAATGTCTGTCAGAGTTTTTGTATATGAGCATGTAGGTGTATAATCATATCTGAAAACACAGATTTCAGATCTGAGGCCAGTGAGGCTGACTGTCAGCAAGCCCTGCGGCCAAAATCCCAGCCCAGCTTTTAAAGTTCTACTAACATTACAAGAACGTTTTTGATAACTTTGAGGGAACTTAGAAGACGTTAGTCAACGTTCAGAGAACGTTCCCTGTTCACTGGGCGCGCAAGCCAAGCACATGGACCGGGGGGTGGCAGATGGGGGTGCGTGTTTACACCCGACAGAGCTGACGAGCTCACTGCAGCGCACGCCTGGATGCTGCAGGTGACGCACGCCAGCAGCACTTGTCGAAGTTCTTGACATGTCATGGACGCAGTTCCGCATGCAGCTGCCGCCACGCGCAGACACAGCGCACCAAGCGCGAGCGAGCGCGCGCGCGCGATGACGCGTCGGTGGTTTGAAAGCCACAAAAATGACGTTAAGTGAGGAGGATGAAAAATGAGACGACGTGAGGTTGGAAAAGGGATGACAGAGAGAAATGCACCAGGACCGACAGCGCAACACGAGGGTGCATGACATGGAGAAAACACGCGATGAGGCGGCGAGGCAGACGTGGCGGGCGTCTTTATCGAGGCGTCATCCTACCTTTCGCCCCTCTCAGCACGAAGCCGAAGCCCTCGTTGTCCTTCTTCTGCAGCACGACCGTCTTCTCGTTGATCACGCAGTCGCTGTGGAGAAAATTGCGCGCAAAACGGCCGTTATTGCAGCCCATCATCCTCATCATCGCCACCGCCGCGCGCGCGGAGTGACGCCTCATCCTCACAGGCGTCGCCTGAGCGGAGTTCAGCATTCTCGGGTGCGACGATGCGAGCTGCGAGCGTCGGAAGAAACGCGCCGCCGACTTTATCTGTCCAAGAAGGAGCCGCGGCACCGGTTAGGAGAGGCAGGGCCCGGGAACCGGCGCGATGGCGCGTCGCAAGCGCGAGACATAACCGCCGGATGAAGGACGCAAATCACCGGAAAACATGAGCGCTAATCTTGGAGGAATGGTAAGGAGAGAGAGAGAGAGAGTTTGACACAGAGAGAGAGATAGAGGGAGAGAGAGAGAGACGGTTTAAAGTGCCACAGAGGGGAGAGAGAGAGAGAATGAGCGTGTTTGACAGAGAGAGAAATAGAGGGAGAGAGAGAGACGGTTTAAAGTGCCACAGAGGGGAGAGAGAGAGAGTTTGACATAAAGAGAGAGAGAGAGAGAGAGAGAGAGGGAAAGAGCGAGAGACGGTTTAAAGTGCCACAGAGGGGAGAGAGAGAGAGAGAGAGAGAGAGAGAGAGAGAGAGAGAGAGAGACGGGAAAGATGCATGCAAGTGTGCGCGCACGCTGGCTCTACGCGAGCGCGCGACTAACATATGTTC